>VZRF01012195.1:425000-443844 GCA_013396875.1 Vireo altiloquus
TTCCGTGCATCTCTTTTAACCCTAGCCAGTCATGTTGAAGCTGACAGGAAAAGGGAAGAAAAACATATTCAATTAAAACATCTTTACTGCTATTTAGAATGCAGATGAACCCCTCAGCAATGAGAAAATTAGTATTTTATGGTGAAGCATTTATATAGTTTATTCTATATTTGAACCATAATAAATTACATCCATTTTTTACAAGAATTATAACTGACATGCTGTCAGAGCTGTACATGTACAGCCTTAGAAATATACATAATACTTTGAAAGCTGTCACATTCAGTACAGTTGTAAACATCACCCTGGGTTACCAAACTGTTATCTTTGGGTTTACTTCTTCGGATAAACCACGGGATCTTCACACATTTCAACCAGAAGAAAATCAATTCTCCCTCAAACAGTTGCAGAGCAGTTTACCACCCGTGTTCAAATGCACAGCCTCGTACTAGCTCGCATCCCAGTTTGGGTCTGTATGCAAAATAGCCTCGGTCATGGGCTTTGGGTTAGGTCTGGGAGAACACCAGAGTGACTCAGTGTCCTCCCTCATGCTGGCATTCTTCAATCCAAAAGTGCCACTATGGTTCTAAATGATCCCTGTTGCTGAATATTCAGATGTATGTACTATATTACAATGCTGTTTCTACAGGGTCACTTTTGTAGACTGATGCTTATGAAATACTGTGTATAAACTTGGTTTCATAAGTTTGCTGAATTATTTTAAAAATATTATTGGAGAATCATAATGTTGCAGTGGGATTCTCTAGGAGGGTTCCAATTCGACAGGAATATCATTACTCTTGACTATGTTCTTTAGGGTGCTGAAAAAAGCTACTTCAAATGTTACCTAATAACTGAAAATTTTTATAGTTTATTCCCTTCTATGCATTATTTTCTACTTCACGGTACAAATGCAGAAAGAAAAAGGGTTTCCAACTGGAAATTTGATATCATTAATTAATGAACTCAGGCCTCAAATGGAGATGATTTTAAACAGAGCTGTGATTCGGCTTCAGCTGCAGAAAAATGGGGTTAAATGGCATCGCCTCTGCATTCGGAAGACTTTAGCCATGATTCTGCAGGGACATCCGACCCCAAAAAAACCCAAAGGCTTCAGTGGGACTCGAGGTACTGGCAGGGTCCTGAAAGACTCATAGAGATGGAGAGCAAGCAAGGCTAGATGAAGCCAGGATGGGAGAAAAAAGCTTTAACAGCTATTTTCAGGCAAGAGGGATGTGAATTCAGGTTTTGTGTCCTGAGGAGAGCCTGAAGGTTGGGCAGTTGTGGCTTCTGCCGATCAGGTAGTACAGCAAGGGATAGGTGCTGAGCCTGGCAGATCCATCCAGATGAGGGTTTTGGGTCTGAATGGAGCCGTGGTTAAAATGCCAGGGAGCCAGATGGTCAAAAAAATGAGGCAGAGCAAACAGAGCAGCTATCATCAGACCTCAGCAAAGGTGCACCTGGGGACATGGGTGGAATTCAGGTGCCTACACCCCATCTCAGCTGGCACCATCTCCTTTTGGGATAGTCCCTAAGAGCCTGCCAGCACTGTCAGGTAATGTCATTTTTTCTTTTCACTTCAGGTGGTAGAAGTCTACACCAGAAAACTCCTTGGATGGAGTTGGATGCTTTTCCATTACAGAGCAGGAACATGTCTTCCATCCTTTCTAATCTGAGGTCTGGTAGCCTCAAATGCCATTGCTGTGCTGGGCTCTGTGGCACAGAGAGGAGAGGAGCCCCAGGAGCACCCACCACTGAGCACAGCAACACTTACGCTGTTGTTACAGTTAATTTCCTCCTTTCTTTGAACCATCTAAATTCAGCGTGCATTATCCTTCTGCTATTTATGTAAATGTTTAGATTAGGTAATATTTTATTCTACAGTGAATGACACCATAATCCTCCTTATTCTTTTCGTTTATCATAAATATTTAGTTTGTTTTTAGCTTGTGGGACTAAACACAACATCGTTTTCGTTACTGTGAAATCTTCCCCTTTTCTTCTCCTGCAAGCATCCCTGGTCCCCTGGCAGTACTCTGCCTCCCAGAACATGCTAATATTGCTTGCATTACTGCAGGATTACCACAATGAAGTATACACTTGGTATTATAATTCATAATGTTGCTTTAAAAGATTAACCACTCCCACAGCTGTGTCTGGCAATTACAGAGCAGACTTTCTCTCTCTTTTCTTTTTTTTTTAAACAAAGAACAGCATGCACAAAATGACTGGCAAGGAGGTAAGTGTTTGGGGTGTGCTTTGTTTTTCAACCTCAGAGAAAACCAGATGCAAAATTGATAAAGGAGAACAAGAGTGGGCTTTAAGCTGAGATACTTCAGTATATTAGTAATTTAACAGATTAATATGAAGGAGATGGCACTGTCGGCCCCTGGAATGTCGCAGACTGATGCGATTGGCAATTGCCAGCTCAGATGACTTTCATGAACAACCCCAAAATAATTAATAGGCCTTCTGGAGTTTTCCAGGCAAGTGAGTATGCTGGTAAAAGAGCAATAGTTAGTTTAGCCTGTCAAGGTTCATTCTTTTTCAAAACTCCATTCCTCCCTTGATGCTCTCTAATGGTTTTTTGAAACACCAAAATGTTTTTGCATGAACAACATTACCCATTGTGCTTTAGTTAAATGCATTTTGATGTCAGACATACTCCTGGTTCAAAAATGTCTGTTCCCTACCCCTTCCTGGGGGGATCTCCAGGGAGGGCAGCCAGATTGACTTTAATCGGCCAAAGACACAGGATGGGTTCTTAATGCGATAAACCAATCGAGTGTGCAAAGTCACATTAATATGTGGAAACTTGATCAGCTTTTATTAAGGGATCAGGAAATGCTTTAATTGCTGAGTGACAAGAGCATGTGTTTGTTTAATTGCTTGTTTGTGTTTGTTGTAAAGCCTTGGGGGATGTGGTAATTTGTCCCATTGTTGTTTGAAAATGTGGGTCTGGCACCCAAACCAACAGCAAATGACAGACACTGGTCTGGTAGCAAGTGTTGTTTCATCAACGTTTACCACACTCCCAATTTGGAGAGGATGGCAGCCTTTGGAGCAAGAAAGTGGGATTCTCCTTCCAGTCTCTCCTCGCTTGGATTGCCCAGAGCTTCCACGCTGTGAGAAGGTTGGAATTCTTGTACTTAAATGAGGAGTTAGTCACTGTCTGTTAAATGAAAGTAGCATTTAAAGGCTGCTGCATGGTAGAGCAACATTTAACAGGTTGTTCTGTCTTTCACAGCTGGGGATGTAATGGTTGCACGCTCCTACATAAAACTCCTAAAAGATCTCGGAGCCTGAGGCAAAGTCCATTGAAACTGCTGGTGTCTTGTTTGTTGGACTGGCCTTTGATCAGATGCTAATGCATAGCAATAGCTTTTCTATACCTTTCCTGAATGGGGTTTTAGCATGGAATTGTTCCCTGCTGTAGGACTGAAGCAGTCCTTGGGATAGATCTTTCTTGGCTGGAGCTGACCACAAGCCTCGATGGTACAATGATGCCTGGCATTCCATGCTGGGAAGAAGTATTAGGTTTGCTGTGAATTTACATGAAAAGTCCCTGGCTAGCAATTATTCTAAATATAAAGCTTCCTGAGATCCTAATATTTCTTTTCTCTAGATTCTTGCCTTACTTTGGAAGTTAAGTTTTCCATCCAGGAGCACCACCTGGAAAAGCTTTCCTTCCTGTTTGGTCTAAATTAGCCATTTTAAATACTTTCTTGATGGAGGAAGATAGAGGGTCACTGATGATTAGGGTTATAACTGGCTTTCCAGATCAGTATCCAGCACTGTAGAATGCATCTACTTCTGTAGAAGGAGCCTAGGAAAATTCGTATCAATATACATTACAGGCTTGTCATAACTCACTCATTTCCTATTTCAAACAGGAGGAAATATACTTGAACATATCTGTTGTATCTGTCAAGACTTCTCATTTGTCAAACTATTAGTGGTCCCTCTGTCAACATAAATAAATCTGTCCATAAATCTTGACAGGTATAATCATTTGTTGCATTTGAAAGGCAAGTCTCTAACATTAGACCCCTTCTGATTCCTAACATGATTATCTTTAAAGAAAGACATTTCAGATGCCTTCTGAACCTGGCCTCTGTCAAATGATTTCTCTGCTCTTGCTGAGTTATCTACTTGTACGAAGTAAGCAAAGGCATAGTTCCTGCTGTCAACTCTCCTGAAGACCACACGAATCACCGGCACCGCAGCAGCGCCGAGGCCTCATCCTGCAAGTGATTATGTCCTGTTTGTCAGACCAGGCTCCTGATACACTTATTGTTCTTTACAGCTAGGTTTCTCATTCCTATTCTGAGCCATTCTTCTGGCACCAGTTGTCCTTTCTTAACTTTTGGGAAGCTATCGAAGAACATTCTTTGAAGGTATTCCATTGGATGCTGCCGATCTTTTCAGCACTGTTGTTCTCTTGTTTTTGGCAAAAAAATCCATACCCATACAGGAGAATTAGGTCTCCAAAACGGCTTCCAAAATATGGGCTGGCATAACTTGAGATTGAATTCCATAAATCCAACACACACTTCACAAACTCCCCCACTGCTCTGGGGCACACTGAGCAGCTCCAGCCTCCCATGGCTCTCCAGGGAAATACGAAGTGACCTTATTTCTGTGCTTGATGGCCTAATGATAGTAATTTTGTCTGCCTGATGAAGTTAACAGCTATCTGGCATTCACCAAGCTGGAACATGAAGTGAGGGTCTTTGACCAGAGCTCAGTGTCTCAGCAGACAGCTCTGGCACATGACCCAGAAACTGGTCAGTGCACGAGTACCAAAAGGCAGCCAGTGAGTCCACAGCTTGCACGGCTTCACAGCATTCCCTGCCACATGGAAAACCTAAAGCACAGCCTTTGCAAATAAGAATGAGTCAGGAGGTTGCTAGGGCTGGGTTTGTGGGAACTGCAGAGCAAAGAGTGGATCCCCAGGGAGCCCCAGCAGGAGCCAAGGTGGTTGGTATTCGAGCTCCTGTGGTGTCACAGGCATGCCCAACTTATACAGCCACGGGAAATTAGCTGGTGAATGCTGGAGGAACCCAAGTCTAATGTTTTCCCTTTGGTCTTCTGACAATGAAGCAAGGAAAGCTCTACTGTTTTCCATAAAATGTATTTAAAGTTATAAATCTTCCCTCTTTCAACTTTCTAGTCCTTCAAATCATCTGCGATTTCCTACAGGAAAGATTTTTAATTGACAGAATTTCAACTTGTGCTCCAAAGAGACTCATTACTTAACAGATTCTTTAGCTTCCTGGGGCCTTGACGTCATGGGGATATTTCTTGCTTTCTTCAGTGGATCCTAACCACTGAAACTAATTTTTCGATGAGCTACAGAAGAAGCCTCTGTACCAAAAATTTGCTCCAGATCTTATGATGCTTTGTACAGGATGTCCAGATGCAGGGTGTCAAAATGCATCTGTTAGATAAGGTTCTCATCTGAATCACAGCTCTCGATGCAATCGCTTATTAAACATTTTTTTTCCATTTGGAGTCACAATGTAGGATAATATTCCACGGGAGCAGATAATATGCCAGAGCCACAGACATCTAGTTTGCTACACCCTCGTGGTAGGCTGGAAGAAAGGGAGAGAGTTCAGTCCTTCATTTAAAGGCAGGCAACCTGGAGAAATATTTAGTTAAATGTGTGTACTAAATCTGTTTGAATTAAAATGCTTAGAAATATAGTCAAAGAGGACAGTTGTCTATAGCCTTGCTGGCAAAACTTTTGGTCTGTGAAATTTGTTGACGTCAGGGAGATAAACACCTTGCTTTTATGAGGCTGCATGATACAGGGCATGTGCTTAAAAAAGGAATAGAAGTTCATCTGGGTTCACACAGACACCCACACTTGTTGATACCATTGGAGGGTCTGCAGGACTCTTCAGCCCCCAGGTGACAACGTCTGAGGGGCTGGATTCTGGAGGTGGATGCCTAGCTTGATCTACCCTGGCCTTTCGCATCTGTGCCCATCAGTGCTCCCTGCACAACGAGCATCCACAAGCTCCCACCATTGCTGTTGCTGGTTCTCCTTTCCTGGGCCAGGAAGGATGCTGGGCTCTACAGCTTCCTTTTCTGTTGACTGGCAAGATGGTACTTTGTCAGGTAACTGCTGTTGCCACCAACTGCAAAGCTCACTAGAGTATAACGACACCTTCTGAGCTGCTTCTTTTATGCGTTAACCTACTTGGAAACAGAGGCTCATGTGCAAATTCCCACTGTATTTTGTGAAGGCTGGAACATAAGCCAGATCTGAGCTGAATTTCCCCTTTCCAAGAGCCAGCTGAATCAAAATCCCCTGATGCAGACATCCCCAAATTTTATGGGTGCAAAAGATGTCTTGATCCAAATTTTGCAGTTTGCTCCCATCTCTGCTTAAAACATAAAATGTATGTTTTTAGGGAAAAAGGATATAAACATCTTGTTCATGTTTGAGCTGAGAATGTCTTTTTTCTGTAGGCTGTCAACACAACTTCAAATGCATGCAGCCTGTCCAATCTGACAGACAATTTGCATATTTGTGGAATGCTAATGCCAAGTTACTGTATACATTTGTACATGAAAGCATTAGAAAGTTTGAAGGATTAAAGGTGGAAATGTATCCCCCTCGGCCTCGATTAGAGATCAAGACAGCACATCAATAGATGGCAGACAAATAACTGCTGCTTTGCCATTTGGAATGGCTTAACCCAAAAATAATAAAATCCAAGCTATTTCCTAGGACATAAATAGCTGAGGGCTTTACACGTGCTAATTGCCGGAGCGTTGTTTTAGCCTTTTGAGAGTGTAATGTGGAGTCTGGCACATCCAGTGTGAGCCCTCTGACACAGTGATTGTCTTTTTGTTCTGCACTAGCTGCTTGCCTGGACCACAGCTAGAGCTCCCAGAGCCACCCCAGCCTAAGGCATCCGTGCTGATGTCTAGGGCTAAGCCTTCCTCAGTTGCTCTCAGGTCCTGGAAAGCTCTTTGAGGCCAGATGGAGGTGCTTGGCCCGTGCAGAAGTGACTCAGTTTGCCGTGAGAAGGGCGTCAGGAGGAGCAGCAGCAGGTGCTCAGCAGTTTTCCATAGAAAAATGATTGCTTGGCTGCATGAGTCAAGATATATTTTGGAGCCTGGCTCTAGACCCAGTGATTTGAAAATGGAGACTTGGAGCCTTAAAAACAAGATATGCTAAAGAACAGTTTTGCATGGTTCCTCCTAAGGATCAAAACCTGATACTATTTATTTTACTTGTGCTAAAAAATAACCTCAATAAGATGTTCTGCCTTGGCCAATGGATATAATTTAGGACCAGACATTGGCAGCACAGGACAGAGAATGCAGGAGCTAGTCAAATCCTTCCCCCAGTCTTTGATCCAAAATATGAATATTCTTTTGATTCAGAGAGGGTTTGGCCAGCCTTTTTCGCAAACGGTTGCACGTCTCTGCGTTTTCTGGCTGGGGGAAGTGGAAGTGGCAAAGCCTCAGATACCTGGGAACCAAGAGCTGAAAACTCTCCTGGAAACTTCTCATGGTCTAACGAAATTCCCGGGCCAGCTTCCAGCCTGAGCGGATGCAGACAATGAGCCAAAATGAACCACCAAATCTGTCGAGATTCAGCCGTCATTTACGAAAGAGGGCTGGGATTTTCAAGGGAGTTTGTAGGAGCTGAACACCCAAATCTCTTTAAATCCCAGTGGTACTTTTATTCCTCTCTTTCTTTTACTCCACTGAAAAGCCCTGTCTATTTATTTGAAATATTTTGAAGACCTCAGGCAGCACTTTCATTATAGACAAACCTCTCCACCCAAATTAGAAAATCACAAACTTTTAGCTGCAGTAACTGAAAATCTGTGATTTAACACACCTACCCAAAAAGCCCCAGGCTACACCAAAACTCTTGACCAGAGATAGCTCTGTGCTGTCACAAGACAGATCTATCTTTAGGTACCCCACTTTGAAAACTTCACCCTTAATGCGTTCAGAAAAAGTACGTTGTTGTTTTAAAGTACATCACTCAAACGCTGAGATGCCTTCCTACTGGGAGCAGCATTACAAAGCAGGGCTCTGCCTGGATGCCTATCCAGCATGGATCTGACAATTCACATGTAGGAAAAGGCCTCTCATGCATTCATAGTTTAGATGACCTCCATATATTTGTTTAAAAAATAATTAGGCTTGCTTAGCTTTTGTACTGTTGCATTTTCCTTTTTTTTTTTTTTAAAGTAGCTTTTCCTGTAGCACTCCCAGGCCAGTACAATGCTGGCTTTTAAAAGTGATTTGTCTGTTACCAGGCCGTTTTAAACTTTTACTTCCTAAGTCCTTGCAAACCAGCAATACAAGGAGACTAAAAAAAAAAATCTCCTGGGGATTGTTTTTATAGTAACAGTGAAAGCTTAAAATGTTGCAGCGGCAGCCAAATTATTTTTCTTTTAGTGGAAACAATACCAACAAGTGGAGTCTATGCACAAAATGGATTAAAGCTACCCATAAAAATGACTAACAAATGAGTGCTACATTTCTTTTTATCATTTACTCTTTATAAAAAGTGACAGTTTGAAGGCTACTAATTTGGCAAGTTATTTCCCCTCTATAGTCATGGTTGTTCAGTAATTAGAGGATATATAAAACATGGACATACACATTCTGGTGCAGTCCAACGTTTTTGTGTGGTTTAAGATAAAGTCCACCTCCTTGCTTTCCCACTAATGGAAAGCAAGGTAGGCATATCCAAAACTTAACTGCAGGTCAAAGTTTGTTTTCAGGCAAAACTTTCAAGAACAGTCGCATGACAAAAGTCCAAGTCATATTTGCTCTCCTAAATTGTTCAGAATGAGGATGTCCAAAGAAATCTAGTAACCTCAGGGCATACAGGAGTGTTTTCTCCCATGACTAAACAAATGACTTCTTGAGCAGATTTGAAATCAAACATTTAAAATATTATTAATTACTAATGCTAATTGTTGAGAATTTTTTTTAAAGTCATACGTGCTCTCCTTAGAAAAGCAATTACTTTTTAAAATGTATTGCTAAACATGGAACTTGGTATCTAAGCCCTCCATCACTCTTGAAAATGGCATTTATGTTTTTAAGTCACTTAGGTGGGTTTTGAAATCTTTGCTACTATTTCATTATGTATTTTCTGGCAGCGTCCCTTTCTATACCTGTGAGTAATAAAAAGTATATTGCTCGCTCTGAAAGCAAAGAGCTGAAAATAAAACAGGAGTTGGTTTAGTCAACATGAAGGCAAAGTAGAAAACCATTAGTTGAAAAAACTGAAATAAGAGAACTCAAAGGCCTGGCTGAAGAGCAGGGAAATGCTTCAAATGGGACATGCAACAGTTGTTGGTCTAATTCTGTGCCTGTGGCTGTTGTGGTTGGGCTCCAAGAAGCTGGTGCAGGGATGCTTTGTGGGGCACATGGAATGATGAGGCAGATCTTTGGCACGATTCTGGATGCTGGGCTCATGGCACACGGTCCTCTGTTATGTGTGTGATGCAGGACAGTTATTCCAGTAATTACTGGTTTACCTGCCCAAATGAGATGCTGAAAGCAAGGCCAACAATTGATATGGGGTGTGTGGCTGTACTTTAAATTTGGCAATTTGTCCTTCCGATTGAGTGTGAGAGTTCTTGTCATGCTGCATGTCAATATAATAATTAACAGATTAATAGATTACTAATACATTAATGATATACTATATATAATAGAATGATAATATATAGATATATTATTGTAGAATAGAATAATAACATATAATGTTCATATAATGATAATACATTAATATAAATATGGTGATGTTGTAGCTGTATATTTAGATTCTATCAAGTCCTAGAGAAAATGAAAAATTATTCATAGGCTGAAACCTTCCCAAAGTCTGCATTAGCTAATAATTGCCTATTAATTTACGTTAATACTGGCCATGAGAGGTAGACCAAAAGACCTGGTCCAGGAGATTGAGATTAAGCCAATAACATTCTGAAACAAAGAAATGTCTTAGTCTTAAGTACTTTTCAAAATGGTCACCATTACTGTGAGAAACTCTGTTCCAGTGTATACAAAATATAGTGGAATAATAACATCTCATTTGATTATACAAAGTAGTTTTTTCCTCAGTATTTTAGTTCCCAGAATACACCACATGGAAACTGTTCACTTGAGAAATTAAGTACCGTATGTGATAAGACAGTCATGCGAAATTTTTAAGCTGTCATTAAAAATGATTTTAATTAGGACAAACTATATGAAAATGCTTTAAAATTGAGACCCTGGTGAATTAAAAATTAAGGGGTATATTATGTATTATCATGTTGAAGGGCAGGGATTTACGCGTGTAACTCCCATTAACACTAATATGAGTTGCATTCCCAAATCCCCACGCCTGGCGATGAGCATCCACCCCCGCGTTTGTTGTCAGTGAACAACCTCAGCTTTTGCAGTACTCCAACACAATTCCTCTGCCTGCTGAGAACAAGTGGAACGGCAAACCAGGAGTTTAAGCTGTTTTCCCTCACAAATCTAGTCCCCCATACAGAGCCAAATGTAATCCATCTAAGAAGGAGCCGTGCTCCCATGAGTAAGATTTACTTACAGAAAGTAACTGTCACGGAGACTACTCTTCCCTACAACTCTTCCTGTGCTTTCCCCCACGCTTAATAACTGAGGGTTGGGCTGCAATCATTTTATTTTGTCTCCACTAAATGCAGGAAGCCAATTGCTGGGGGTGGGCTTGTAAAAGTGCTTCAGTCTGCAGCCTCCAAAAGGAGCTGTATCCACAGCAGCCTGGAACTCCCACGTGAGGAGTGAGTGTGTGCTCTAAGGACAGTGTACACAGGTGAAACATATCTCTTACCCTGGCAGGGCCATAGGACTGTTCAGAGCACTGAACAGGGGTGTATCCAGTGGCTGTGCTGGTCTTTGGGTCACACTAAGGTGAGAGAGGAGCTGCTGGGGCTTGGGCTGAAAAGTGTTGCCAGTTCACTTAACTCTCAGGTGCTTTCCTTGTACCCCAACATCAGCAATTATGCGAGTTTGCATCTTGGCTTTCGTTGGAAAAATTGCAGCCCTTGCTCTTAAGAGAACCACTTTCATTATTGTACCTTAAATGTAGATATTTTTTTTTTTTTTTTTTTTTAAATATAGAAGTACATCATTTTCTCATGCGTGGTTGTGGAGTCCGTTTTGTTGCTGTCATCATTGCAGTTGCACTTTTTACACCCCTGGATTTGGGAATGCTGACACTACTAAGGTAAGACAGTTCATCTGTTGCTTGGGCTTTGCTGAGAGTCTACTAATAGCACTCGACAGAAATGTCCTGTCCTACTGATTTTAAAAAGGCACCCATATTACTTCTCTTTAAAATACATTAAGAAAATGGTCATATCGCCACCCTACAGCTCTCAGCAATGAAAATCCCAAAGAACCACAGTTCATACCTTGTACCTTTCTATGGCACTGCAAAATTGTAATTATGCTAAGACACTACATTCTGAACAACATCTTTTACCTGGGTCAAAATAAATAAATCTAAATAAAGTAGATATATGTAGAGGCAGCACATCTCCTATTTTATTAATTAGCACCTGAGAAAAACATTTTGCCAAGCTAGAAAAAGCACTGATGAATTTTCAAGGAAAGTAATGGATTCCAGGTTTGTTTCTTTATTGGTACCTGTGGATTCTGTCGTATTGCTTGTTAACAGAGGCAAGTGGGCAATATAACTATTACATCAGGCAATATTATAGAAACCCAGGCAGTTTCTAAGCAACAGCCCAGCACTGATTCTTCCCAGCTATTCTCTAGTATTCCCTCAGACACAGCAAGTGAAGAGGAGTTGGACAATATAGTCTAATTTTGAGAAAGGAATAAAGCATGAAACTGGTGATTTTCAAAATCATATTTTTGCAGATTTCTTACCAAATCAAAAGAGCTAAAATTGAAAACTGTCAAAAACATTTCAGCTCAAGAGCTGCATAAACTTTTCTATTGTTCAGGCAGCTAAACAGACACAGCTATTTTGCTTCATACTTTGCCCACAAAAATAATGAAAATAAAGATCATAATAATAGAGCTTGTTGGACTGAAACTGGATTTTGTGGTGTTTCCTTTTGCAGACTCACTCATCAGTTCAGCCTGAAAGTAAAACATTTCTTTGTCTTTTTATTAATGAATTCTATGGTCAGTCAACTCTGGCTCCTGATGGAAAAAATCTTAAAAAATCATTGTGTTTAAGCCATATAGACTGTGTGTGTGTGACCACATGTAATTTTGTGTGTACACAGATAGAAAGGTGCATTTCAAAGCAAGGTCACTCTCAGATGTCACTGGCTGATACAGTTTCTTAGCCTACACGTTGTATAGTGCAAAGATGACATCTGCTTTATATATAACTGGGGATTCAATGAAGCAGCAAAGCTGGGATCTTTTTTATTATCCATAACTTTCCAAGCAGGACTCTCTCAGAATTTGGAGAACACGCTTTCCACACTTCGCTTTAGTCCAATATGGCACCCTGTGTCAACTCCAGGTTTTGAACCAAACTTCTAAGAAAGACACTGCTCTTTCATCTGTCTATGAATAATGCCCTTTCAGCAAACAGTTTATATTTAGAATAAATAAGGGCAGACATACGTGCACACCCACACTTGTGGACTCAAATGTGGTTCCAGGAGCACAACCATGAAAAAGCAAGAAGAAAATATTGTAAACCAGATGTTCTCTGGGTTTGAATGCTCCATTGGTTCCCATACACCATGCAAGGTTCTGGTCTGCTAAGGGAGTAGAAGCAAGTTCAATATAGGAGCTTGGAGTGCCAACAGTTTTGTCTTGCTTGGGAAGGTGGAAAGCAGTGGCTCTGTTCACTCAAGTCTGACTTTTTGAAAAAAACCCAATAATGATGACATTTCCAAAACAAAATTCTCTGTTGAGATATTTGAGTCATGGGACAAGATACTTACCTTTTTGGCCAAAAAAAAAAATCAAGCTCAAAAAAATCAAATTCATCAGAGCTGTGGTTGCATGTCTTCATTCTCCTGTTGTCTGGGCTTGTCCCCCCTCCTTTGTGTGTTACAGTGGCACATTTTGAGTGTGCATGATGGAGATACTGAACTCCTGGGTGTTGAGGGGTTCATGGCTGCAGGGATGGGAGACACCTCAGACATCCAGGCTGTGGCTCCCACCAAGGAACTAATGCAGTGGTCAGGATTCAATGGCTTTTCTCTCTTTTTCCTACCAAGCTGTTCCAATTTTCAGGTGTTAGATATTTTTCAAATAAACATTAAAAGATGGTTTGAGAAACAGACACTTTCTGCTCCCTCAAAGGGGAAGGGAAATATACATCTCAACGAAAACCCCGTTTCCTATTAAAAACTAGTTTTGGTGAAATGAAGTCACCCAACCATACAGCTCAGTCCACACAATTTCCGTGTGTTTCCATCCACTCCTCCTTCCCCTCCCAGTCTCCAAACCATTCTCCGCCTGCCTGATACATGTTGACATGAGAATTAAATCACTAAGAAGTACGAATGCTTTTGCTTTAACAGAAAGCCAGGTTACTATTCCTAGCATGGAAAGTTAAATGAAATCATGCTGTGAGTGAATTCCTATTGATTTCTTCAGGA
Organism: Vireo altiloquus; assembly: GCA_013396875.1. Taxonomy (NCBI): domain Eukaryota; kingdom Metazoa; phylum Chordata; class Aves; order Passeriformes; family Vireonidae; genus Vireo; species Vireo altiloquus. The sequence continues at coordinate 438,620 of VZRF01012195.1, forward strand.
TTGATCAGAAACATTTGTCAAATTTTGTTTTCTTTCTGTCCTACATCTTCTTTAGACACATATTTAAACATACTAAGGAACGTTTACATTTAAAAAATGTGTCCTAAGGTCTTTATATAAACATACATGTAATAAAAGTGACTGGTGATTTATATTTTCTATATACATTCAGATACTTTATTTTCGAAGCCAAGGTTTTAAGAAATAGGTGCCTAAATTCAGACACCTAAGTCTATGTTTACAGTCTTTGGTTGCCTGATTTCCAAACACATTAGTACTCAGAAACAGGTTTTTTTTCTGTTGTCTATTTTGGACAAAAATTTACATTGGGCTGTTTTTCATCTATTAGAATCAGAAAGGGAAAATAAAATATTATAAATTTTCAAAGGATGTAAAGGCATAAAGAAGAAAACTAAAAATCCACAGCTTTGTGCATATTTAATTGAAGAAAATGATGTGCATTGGTACAAGGCATGTGAGTACAATCCAGCAGATTCATCCTTGCTCACTGAATTTGACCTAAACCCTTTTTTTGCAGCATTTGTCTTTTCTTCTTTAGGTTCACACCAAGGCCTCCAGTTTGAAAAATGTATGTGTGCTCCTGCACCTAATGTATATGCATATTCAGTGTGACTGCATATGGAAATGGAGCATCCATGCCAAGAGTTTTCCAGCCAAGAGGCTTTTTGCATGTGTGAGTCTCGGAGGGTTGTGTGCTTTTGGGGTAATTGTGTGTGTAAATCCAGCGGGCAGTCACACACTCAGCTATAACCTGTACAGCTGCATTAATACCTTTTTTTAAACCATCTAGCAAAAGCTGGTGAGAAAAATGATACCTTTTTAGACACCTGGTCCAAAGTAATAATAGTAAACCCCTTGAAGTAATAATAGAAAACCCCTTAAAACTGATTATGGATCGTGAAATTATGTGGTTCAGCTTTCAAAACCTGCCCCTGTGTCCCCCTCATAAACACAGGTCACTCTTACATTTAGGCACTATCAGATTTGTGGGTTTAATTGCAAGCAAATAATTTTTGAAGGGGTAAAAATAAATTGATGCTGTTGTAAAATCTAAAGAGAGAAACTTAAAATTAAAAAAAAAATAGGAAGAAATAAACACATAACAAGAAAAAGTTAGGGGAGCAGCTGTGTAAATAATATGAACAATGTTAAAGAATAAAAGGAAACTGCCAGAGCCACTTGGGATGAGGAAGGAGCCTAAGATCCCTGATTGCTCTAATCAGGTCTAACTCATTGGTTGTGCCTGGTTTTTTCCACCAGCTCCAGGTCTGCCTTACAAAGGCACCGGAAGGGAAGGAAAACGAGGTTATCCCATAAAATAATCTACTACTATTTGGTAAGGGCACAGGAATAGAGAATGAAGCAATGGTTTAATACTGGGAGCAGAAGCTGCATGAAGTAACCAGCTGAACATTTACTTCATTCATCAGTGCAAAGCAAATGCTGAATTGTGTGGAAGTCAATGAAAAATTTCCACAGTTTTGCTGCAGGCTTTGCTGAATGACACCACTTGTCCACAAAAGTGCTCTGAATCTCAAAGTCGGAGCCACAGTGGTGCACCTGGAGCTCGGCACTTGGAAGCCAGCAAGGTGAGAAAGGCATCTCTAATGTCCTGGAGGCAGGGGACCTTTGGCTTTGCACCTAGAGGGTGAGTTCTGCACTCTTCATCTGAATTTTTTAACAGTTTTCAAGACCTTGAAGATAATCTAGGATTAACAGAAAAAAACCCGAAGTCAAGTAATGCACATGTTCTTGTTGCCTAGAAGTTAGACATAGTAAATCAGTAATATAAAATACCATGGTTTGTTCTAAGTATAAATCTGTTTCTTGGATGTGTAAGGATGTAAATTAAGTTTGTGAGACTTTATGAAGGGCCAAGGTTCTAGGAATAAATTATTAGTTAATCCTAATTGTTGTTGCTTGTCCAGTGTAATTATGACTTTGTAAATTAATGCAAGGCTTTGAAAAGGAGCCAGGGAAGATCCCTCTGCACAGGAGCTCCACATTTCTCTGCAGCCAGCCAGTGCCATGCAGAGTGTGGAGCCTGCCTGGTGCCTACTCCATTTCCTGAGTAAGGGCCATGGGGAGAGAGAAGCCAACACAAACTGTGCTCCAGCAGGACTCAGAGTGTTTCTAAAGAAAGTCCAACTGGCAGCACTTAAAGCCACCTTGTGGGCCTCTGGTACTCACCAGCTGTGCTGGGCATTGCCACAGGGCAGGAATTCAGGGATGGTCACGCTCGCTTTAACTCTTAGCTCAGATTCTTGACACAGTGCCTGGGCCACCTTGGTGAGCTTGCAAAGTGTTTGCTGGTCCTTTCCAATCATGCTCCCATGTCCTTGGTTCATCAGCATGAGGGCCAACATTTGCTATTTTTGCAGGACTGACTGAATGCAAGCAGTATCCTTCCACAAATTTCATCAGGGTTTTCTCTGGTTAATAGATGCTTTATTGCCATTATTACCAAGTGCAGTTTTTGTATGATGTCAGATAACAGTTATGTGGGATTTGGGGTTCCTTTCAGCTTCCGTTGCCAAGTCTGAGTTCCTTGCTTCCTGACAGATTTGATTTGTTGCCTTAATTTTTAGAAAATTTTTTTTGGAAGTGTGTGACTGTATCAGGAAAAGAAGTGCAAATCTAATTCTATTTCTGACTGAAATCTATCCATCTATCTGTCTATTCATCTATGATCTTTTCTATTTTTCTCTCTTCCTGTTTATTTATCTAGCTTTCTAAGTATGTAGGTGTCTATTGACTAGGGCAATTGTAGTCTTAGAATTTAATTACAACCTATCTGGTGTTCTAATCCACTGTCCCATTCTGTGTCAAGGAGACCCATAAGACTTGCAAAAAGATAAAACACCTTCATGTAGTTTTTACCTGCTAATAGCAGTTCCATCATTGCAAGATCTGGCAAGACAGTCCAACACCACATTTTCCCAAAGATACATAGAAGCAGGCAGAGCTGAGGAAGAGATCAAAAAGTTTTCTGTGGAAGGAGGGTACATCTGTAGGGTGAGGAGAGCCTTCACTGATGTGCCACTTGTAAATGCACATGAACTCTGTAATAGGTGAGATGCTTTTGCTCAATAGCTGCATTCTTTCCATTGTACCTCTTTTGCCAAATTTAGATAAAATCACTTCACCATCAACAAATCAAATATCTGTTCTTGTCCCACTTGAAAGGGTCAAATAAAATCTCCCATCAGAGAACAAAAGAACCTGAAGCTCCCCATCGAGTTGGGGTGGCAGGGTGCCAAAAGAGAGGGGAGGAGGTGGTGGCTGCGGTGGCTCAGCAAAGCAATGATGTCAGCGAGGGTGAAAAGCAGTCCCCAGGCTGGCAGCCCTACGGCAGGAGAGGCAGGGCTGGCACGGCAGCCAGGCAGCAGCAGTGAAATCACCTCTTCCTGAGATGCCAGGGCCGACTGTCCACAGGGACTCCCATTCAGGAAAACAGGTGGAGCTCTTTGGGGTTGCTGCCTCATGGTGGAGGAGGTCCAGAGGCAAGGATGCTCAGGCTGGAGTGGGAGCCCACATCAGCGGAGGAGAAGCCGCTTGCTGACCTCACAGTCAGGGGCAGTATTTCCAACGTACCTGGCTCTGCAGAGAGGGAAGGAAGCTGGAGAGGGGCAGAAGACCAAAATTATTCTAAGTCTCTCCAGTCAAACATTGCTCAGGATGCTGGTTGGATACTCTATGACGTGTTGAGAGAAGGACTTAAAAAAACAGCTTACTTTCACAATACCAGCACCAAACCATTATAAAAATACACCTATATCTTCAGCAAAACTGTAGCATATGTTTTTGAGTCAAAGACATTTGCACCAAAAGCAGACTCTAGAGATGTCTGGCAGCTGAAGCGGGGAGCAGGTGTATATTTAGCTATTTCAAATGTGCACTTAAGTGCATGTAAATATTTGCTAGGTCAGAGCTTCAGCGTGCTAATGAGCCACATGTAACAGTGTCCATCTCCCAGGAGCCTGTGCTTTGCAGATTCTCTCAAACCTCTGCACCATCAATGCAACATGTTTTTACTTGTCTTGTGCTAACCCTATCTCCTCATGTCACTGTAGAGGCAGCTCTACCTCCACTCCAGAAAACAGCTTTTCCTGACAGTGGCAGGTTGTAGGGACAAGGACATAGTCCTAGTGCAGTCCTAGTCCTGGTATCTTCCAAGACTCCGAGCCTCAAACAAAAACCTACAAGGAAATTGAAGACAAGAGATATGGTCAGAAATTAAAAATTTTCATCTTTCAAGATAAAACTATTGAGTACCTGTAAGTTCTTTGGATTACTTGCACAGGTTATGGAATAATAAGACCTAGGAAACTGCTGCACTGTAAACTTGGGGAAAGCCCATGGCCTGTTCAGAGCAGGGACAAAGTAGTGAAAGGACATAGAGTAACCCATCACCAACACCCTCTTCCCATATCAGCAAATGGACTCAGTTATGAGAATAAAAGGGACCTTGGCTGCAAATGACTTAGGGCAGCATAAATATGTATTATGAATTTTAGGCTCAGACATAATTAAATGCCATTTGTCAGATCTATGCTTGTTTTTCATCTCATTTGAGTTTTACAGAATGAATTAACTAACAAATGTGCCTCTGATTCTAACATAACAAATCATTTCTCAGAAAAGTTGCCTCCAAGCAGCAGTGAGAGAGTGACTGGGGGGAGTGACCTTCTGCTGTGAAGTTGTCACGTTCCAGGAGAGCCCTGAGTGGCAATGACAGCCTCAGTAATGGGGAGCCCACTGTGGCCTGGCAGTCTTGTTGATAACTTGTTAATTTATTTAGTGCAGTGGTGCAGAGGCAAAGATCTGGAGCAAAGGGTGGGGTGGGCTGAGCCTCAGGGCTGAAATATGTAAATATTCTGGTTTGGAGAAATAAAGAACATAAATTTCTTGTTCATTGTCACTAAATGAGGTTGGTGACAGGAGCTACTGGCGAGCAAATAGCCTCATGTTTGTACCAAGGCAGCTTTCATTAGACACCTGTGTTGGGGTTTTAGGAGTTCCCTTTTTTATTTTTCTTTTAAAGAATTTCCCCCATACTTTGCTGCTAAAGGAAAAATTGCTGGGTGCTTAAGAGAGACAAAAGACCACAGTGGGAGGAGCTGGCTGCCCTGTTTTTGCCTGGGGTTTTCTCCTATAGGGCAAGATTTCGCCAGATTTGACCTGGCAAAAAGGGCTGGGTACAG
>VZRF01012197.1:0-75385 GCA_013396875.1 Vireo altiloquus
CGCGCCCCGAACGCGCTCGGTAGCCTCCCTTCCGGGTTTCCGGAAGTAGCCGAAGAGGCTCGGCTTTGGCCTCGGTCTTAGTCGGAAATGTTCCGGTCTCCGGTGGCGGAGAAGGCCGAACGGGTTCGGTTTCTCTCGGCAGTCGCTGCCCCGCGGGGGGGCGGGCGGGCTCTGATTGGCCAGCGCTGACGGGGCGGGGCTCCGCCTCAAGGCCCCGGCCGGGCGCCCCGAGCGCCCCTTGCAGGCCCCGGAGGGAGGGTTTTAGTCATTCTGACCAAAACCAAAAAAAAAATCAGAAAAGCCTCAAACCCCTCCAAATCCTCTGCACCCTAAGCTAATAGCAGGATTTCTGAGCAAGAGACTCGGGGATACTGAGGTCTCTACTGGGCCGCTTTAAAGGCTCCATAGGTGAAAGTGATGTTGGTGGGACACATGAGCTGGAGGTTTGGATATCCAGGTTACTCTTGCAGACCTTCTCCTCTCCCTCCAGAAGAAATTTTCAGAATTAAAGTACACTGAGAAGGAACATGCAAATATTGTGAAAGGATGCCCCCACAATGAAAGCAGGAACAAAATTAAGCACTTAGGAGTAAAGAAATTAATTGTCAGAGGTACAAAAAAGGGCAGTTCAAAGTGCCTTCACATCAGAGATTAGTGGTGAGACTAAAAGACAACCCATTTACAAAACACAGATCTGAGTACAGTGTTTTACATCAAAGTTTTAAGTGGGAAGGCAGTGAGGATGCTGCCATTTAGGAACAGTGGTGTGACATGTGTTGTGCGATGATCTGGGCAAATCCCTCCTAATATGCAGACCATGAGTGCATATTAACCTTGTTTCAGATAAATAATGAGATTCTTGGCTAAACTCAAAACAGTTTGAAGAATATACTTTATTATAAAAATGTGCAACTCTCCATGAAAATTTATTAGGCAGTTTTTTATGTTACAATCATTGGAGGAGTCAGAGTTGTGTCCTTGCCTTTCTTCTGTCCATGTTCATGTCTTACCAGAACTAGGCGATCATGTCTTACAACTAAATTACACTGTTGGAATAACAGTAACTTCCTTATGAAACATTAGTAAATTGTTATTTTCATATTTGAATTTAATATCAAAAGTAAGAGTAATTCTTGAAAACCTAAGTAGTTTTGGTAGTCAGAAAGGAAAACTTGGAAGTTTTCGTTCCATGATGGAAATCCAAAGACCAGTGTGAGAATTTGCTATTCAAAATATTATACATTAAAATTAATTGCTAGATAAAAACATTTTCCTATGATTTTAAATGCACGATTTTGAATAAAATGTATTGGCAAAATACAGTGTAGCAATAATTTATAAGTAAAAATCACACTCAAAGACCTTTGTGGAGAATGTACAGTCTGAGTTATCTGACACTGATAAAAACTCCAGGCCATCATTTCTGAAACCTCATGCACCAAAAGCTTCCCTTGCACCCACTACTGCCTGCCCATGAAGCTCCTTGAAGTCTTATTCCAGAAGAATAAAGGAAAAATTACCAAATGTATGCTTTAACAAACAAAGTATTTTGATGTTCCGTAACAATGAATGAGAGTCTGACTGCTGTGTGAGCCCAGCTTGTGAAGAGATCTATGGAAAACTCGGGAAATTGAGAGTAAGGGGTAATTTAAGATAAAGTTTTTGAGGAAAAAAATAAAAAAGAAGAAGTAGTCTGAGACTGATGGTTAGCATTTTAACACTGGAATCATATCCCTTTTTTAAATGAGAAGGGTGGATTTCTACAGAGTGAGTTCATGGATAAAGAAAGGGGCATAAACTGGCTTTAGGTATAATGTTAAAGTAATATACAGACACTCTTTCTGTCGAGTTTTTGTCCAGCTGATTTTGGCACTATTATTGCTTTGTTCTTTCATACCACCAACATCACTTGTACTGCTGGCAGAAATACTCAGGACATGTTCGAACAGGGCTGATGCTTTGTCACTGCAAAGGTACTCAGGGAATTGGTGAACAGGACCGGACTTTTGTCAGTGTGTCCAGGTCTCAGGATGTGCTATAGTGCTACTCTTATGTCTCTTAAAAAGCATTATAGGCTGAGAAAAAACCTATTTGGAAGTTGGTAGTTAGACATGGTTCAAATCAACTTGGAGGAGACAATTTGGACCAGCTCTCTGTCTATGTGTAACCTTAACTTTTTGCTTTGTTGGATTTGATAAGGACTCAGGCTCTGTTGGATGGATCAGGATGCCAGGAGCAGGCTCACAGACATTGTGGAAAAATATAGGCTTTATGCCTTGTGTTGTAGAGAAGTTAGAGACTTTCTTGTATCAGCTTTGATTGCTTTTGAATTGGTGTTGCGGAATACTTCTGCTAAATGGCTTTTGCAACCACTTCCTGCATATGAAGTTGTGGGTTCCTGAGCAGGCTCACAGCATGGTCAGTCCAGCAAGCTGCTCTTACTGAAAAAGCCCCCTGCCTGACTTTAGATATTGGCTCCACAGACATATATTCCTTGTAATTGAATTTGCTGCCTAGGGAATCAAGTATGACGTGAGGTGACATCTTAAACCCTGGCCATTGAAGGTAGAATGTAGGTCTCCTTTATCTTCCCGGTTTAGACCACAGCCTAGCAGCACTTCAGCATGCTTTTAATTTAAAAAATAGCTATTGCTAGCTGAAGACTGGTTTGTGTCCACTTTCTGTAGTCCTGCAAATGGGCTATGTGGGCTCCACAGGCACGCAAGTGAGTTACGGACAGGCTGTGGAGCTCGACGTGCTATGGCCACGTTTCCATAGTACCACACTGTGGCTATTTAACCTGCAGCCCACCTGTGTCACCAACCTGTCTTTTCTCCATCAAACCTCTAGTGTCTTTCATACCACCTGTGCCTTCAGGCTAATTTGAATGCTCATGATACTTACTGTCTGTGGGTTTTACTTCATCCTGGGTAACCCAAACTACTTTAAGCTCAGTTATGTGAAAGCTGACTGTAAACAGCTAAGTTGAACACGTTTAACATTATATAGATTCAGTTTCTTTGCATCCTAAAGGACAGGAGGGTACAGAAGTGCTCTGCTTATTTTTGGCTCTTTGGCATTAGGCTCTACTTGACAGAAATTTTAAACGCTGGGCAAAAGTGACAAAAACATACCTCACTCACTTTCTGTAGTGCACTTGCTATATACATTCTCATGAAAAACTGAAATACAAGTTAAATACATACTTATTTTATTCCAAGCTATAGAATAAGTGTATTTAGGCAGTTTTTCAAAGTGTATTGTACACTGCATGCACAATAAATCAGTTCAATAGCTTGATTGTTTTACAATTTGTGTTCAAAGAACTGTATGATAGGCAATGAGATCATGTTATGCCATGACTTATTGTCCATTTGGACCACATCCATTTTTGTCATAAAAAAATTTGGGAAACCCAAACTGATAAATGAAATGTATATTAAACATTTTAATATGAGCATTTGCTCCAAGAAAGAAACTTTACATGCTATGTTCAATTTTTAAATCCCTCCCAACAGAGGATTTTAGACAATAAATTTTGAACGTGATTTCATTGCTTTATTACACTGAAGATTGGTGTAATATTTTTCAAAATGATGTCACAGTTTCCAAATACAGATTTTGGAATCTTATGCTAGAAATCAAGGTAATATTTTAGGGCCTGCACATCTAGCTTTAAAACTGTCTTGAAAGGATGACTTGTCTGAGTTGACAAGAACTTCTACCTGTGTGAAATATCTTATAAAGATAGCTTATGATTAGCAGGTCACCATCAAATAGTAACATTAAGAATATTCAAGTCTACGTTTGTCAAGACTTATGCATGCAGTTTTTTCTCTTACACATTGCTTAGATGTGTGCACTAAATGTGTTGTGCCGCAAACACCAACAACTCGAAATTACACTATGTAAATATATACATATATGATGCTGTATATGTTTAGTACCAAGTAAATATAACTAGTCAAATGATACTAGACATATGTAGGACCATAGTTAAATTCCAATTAAGAAAAAAGCAAGAAAATTTTTTTTTCTAACAGTATTTCACAGTAGAAGGAGGCAGTCCTTTCTCACTGAATTTTCCCCCCTCAGGATTTGTAAACATCATAGCTCGCATTCTATCAGTATAATAGTTGAATATTTTATTCATAATGGTAATTAGCTAACCAACATGAATAAAGTTGTCATAACACGGTAGCACTTTCAGACAAAACAGGTATTTATTAAAAGAAACATTTATAAATATTTTGTCTTGCATTTTAAACTACATTTTCATAAATAACAATATTTAAAAGTGCTGAATATGGTAGGATAGTCAGCAATGCCACTGTAAACAGATTTGTTTTTTCCACTTTGCAGATTTTTGTTTTAGATCCCATTTTGTCAAACACTACAACAGTTAAAATATTTGCATAGGGAATAGAGAATAGCCCTTTTAATCATCTCCTGAATTCTATATAAATTACAAAACCAAATGAGTTTAAGAAACAGTTTGTTAAATTGTTCATATATATATCCAAAAAAAGCACACAAGTTTCAAGTAAAAAGAATGACTAAAAAATTCCCCAAACCTGCTATCTGAAGCATGTTCAATAAATTAAGAAAATGAGAGGTAGTAAAACAAAGGGAAAAAAATAAGCCCCAGAAGAGAAACTAAGACCTGCATCCTCCCAGTTACTGTGTCTCAGCAGACCTGCCTCGGCAGCAGCAGCTCCCACCAAAGCTGGCACCAGAGGCTGCCCGCAGGGAGTAACTGAGGGGTTGGAGCAGATTCCACTCAAGGACACAACTGCCAGACCTTCCAGTCCAATCAAAAGCCATGGGCTTATGCCATGTTTAGTCCTACATAAGTGAGAAGAACCTTGCCTCTTAAGTCTTAGTATGGTTGCCAGTATTAAATATATATATATATACACACACACATATATATATATTTAACAAGTATTCAGAGCAATTTCTTGGTATATCTTTAGGAGTTTATGAGGGATGCTAACACTCATTTTGCTTGTATGTGGTAGGTATGAAGATGGGGTTTTTTTAAGTTCCAAGTCGCTGTCTCTTTAAACATCAAAATGTGTCCTGAAACTGGACATTTTTTGATAAAAAGACCAAGCAAACACCTATCAAAAACACCACGGCAGCCTAGTGATGGGAGTGCTGTGCTGCCTTAGCTCTGATTAAGGGCTCAGTACAGGAATCTTTACCCAGGAAAGATACCCATTGTGTTTCTGCAGGCATTTTGCTTGGGTAAGATCTGTGGGTTTAGAAGCCCTTGAAGTTTGGTTTAATGTTATTCTCCAAACCCCTTGTTTTCAAGGAGTTATTCAAAATCAATGAGGCTAGAAGCTAAGATAAGTCTTCTTTAACCCGCCACCTTGAAAACATTACTTCATTTAAAAACATTTTTTACCAGATTTACCTTTCAAAAAAAAATATCTTACAGAACAGATGCAATTCATCAAAATGTTCTAAAATGCTCTAAAATGCTACATGTAGGCAATCTTTTATTAAATTTCTTTATTCAAAAAACTAAATTATCAAGCTTTTTGTGTTGTTTCTTGTTTCTTTTTTTTTCTGAAGTACATAACATTATACAACAGTGTTAGAACTGGATAGCCAGTCTAATAAATCAATTACAGTATCTGACATCTGAAATGTACATTGAAAATCTTTGTTCTTTTAACAATTAAACAATTTCAGCGCATAGATTGTGTCACCCAGAAATGGATCCCTTGAAGTGATTTGTGCTTTTTTTTTTCTTCTTTTATTTTTCTTTTCCTTTGACATTGCAAACTCTGTAATGAAAATGCCACAGTTTTGGCAGTGAACAACCAGAGGAATCCTCCGCTTGGTTTATTTTAAATAAACAGTGATAAATAGCTCTTTTTCTCTGTACAGAAATATTGGCTTCAAAAAGTCAGTGTATTGTATTCAGTAGAGCATGTAGAGTAATGCTACACCTTAAAAATTGGCTTTTTAGTTAGTGATGTTAAAAAATGCAAGCCTCTTTGTGGTTTGCTGCAATTGTTTCTATGTACCATAGGACTGTATTGCACAAAAAAACGTTTTTAAATACAGATATAATTTATGTTATTGGATTAAATATTGCAACAACTAAGTGGTAAGTGAAGCAGTTTTACCTTGCACATGCAGTGTGAGGATACACAAGGAGACTGTTCATAAAACTACAAATACATCATTGCAATCTTTACTGCAGTAGGGTGGAAGGAGTGTGAAACAAATGTATTTTGGCAAATCCATTGTTCCCCTCCCACGCCATCTTGAGCAAGGAGGACCTTGGTAAAAATGTAGACAGAGACCATAATATGTATTTATTTTCTTTACAGTAGCCTGAGTAGTGCTAAACTGTAGTTCTCCAGGAACCCAGCTCCAGATGTTATTAAACTACTTTTCTTCCATCCCACCCACCCTCCACCCCCCCCAAAAAAACCCCCCAAGTTATTTTGTTTGAAAATTAAAACTAAGTTTCAGAAGTAGAGCCTGTAATACTTTCAACAAGAGACTTATAAATCTGAGAGTTCAAAAACCTTGGAAAAGAGTCTCTGTGCATCAAGGTGTATATCTGGAGCTGAGCATCTTCATACATGTGAGGGCTGGGATCCAACAAGTTTCTGTTGATCACTTCTCTCACCCGGGAATCAAGACTAACCTGAAGAAGATGAGCACCGAATAATAAAACAATAACATTGGAAAAGCTGTAATATATATCTTTATTTCTCAGGTCTCCATTGAACATGCTGAGTTTATCAGTTATTCAAGTAATGCTCTGTGCTTCTTCTAGAACCATCACACAACTACTGTGAAATGCACTTAGACCATCTACTCTATTTCAGTTTTGACTTGGTCTTTGCATCCATCTTAAGATCTGTACAACAAAATGCAGCTGCAGTTTTCAAAAATATATTATTTTATCTTTAAAAATTTATTTGTACTTAAAATTATTTCTCTGAAATGAATGTTGAATTACCCTCATTCAGAGAGCTGCAGGTTTTTTTTCTGAGCATTTGTGGTTAAACCTTTAGAAGATTTCTATTCATCATTCTTATCTGACTGCCCTGGAGATTTTTTTTTCGGTTTTTTTTTTTTTTTTTTTTTCAGGCACTATACTTGTACTTTACAAATTATCCAGGTATTTTTCATTTTTATTGTGTTAATCTCCCCATTAATATTAACTATTTCAGTTTGTTCTTATTTTCAGGATTCTTTAACATCTGGTGGTTTATACTTTCAGGAGATCATATATCCATATTGAAGTTGCTAAAAAGTTTCAGTTTTAGCTTCTCATTTACTTACCATTTGTGATGAACTCCTGTGCCTAGGCAAAAAAGGACATATTATGCTTGGGATGAAGGCACTGATGATTTTAGAATATCCTTTAGAAATTTAGAATATCCTTTAGTAAATTAATGTGTTCTGGATTAAATGAAATGGCAGTAGCAGCAAAGCCCACTGGGACCCGCAAGGGTTTACTCAGCTAAAAGAAAAGGGCTAAAATCCTGAGTAGAGAAATGCCAAGCAGAGATCAGTTAAGATACTGTGATTTACACCAAGTTGCAATCTGATCCTACTGCTCTGCAACCATACAAAGATATTCATACTCTCTGAAGGATTGACTTCAACCCTGGAAAGCTCCATGTATTAAGATCCATGCAAGATACCTTGACCCATGAAGGATGGTAACCAAGACGAAAACTCAGAATATGTTAGGATGTGTGAGCCTGTGCTTTCATACATGGTGAAGCGGTCTTTGAAACATGCTGGTGTGATGTGGTATTGTACGGTACAGCACTGAGAAGTTAATACATGTTTTCATTCTATCTTCAGTACCAGCTGTAGGATCTGACATTGTTGGTTTGTTGGCATATAGGAGTACACTACTGACAGAGCAGACAAGCTCGTTCTCCAGTATTTGCTGTCGCTTGGTTATCAGTCACAAAGCACAACTATGAGAGAGCAGTGGGGCTGCTCAGCCAGTGAGTGTGGGCAGGAGTGCAGTGCTATGGTAGTTTTGAGCGGCAGTGTTGCAGCCATGTGTCTTCAGAATGTGTTTGAATAGATTTCAAGCCCAGATCATTGCATTTCTGCAGCACAGAAAGGACACACTAAGATTTAAGCAATTGTCCCCCTGACACTAAGGCACACACATTTATATCAACAAAAACAGTTTGTGTAGCTAATTGGTTCTTCAATATAAAACATAATAACTGGAATAAAAAAAACCCCTCTCAAATTTGGCAGGATAGTGGGGGTTTGAGCCAGTAAGCATAATAAAAGTTAATTGCACTTAGAGAATGCAAAAAACAAAATTAATTATGAAACTGTTAATTTGAATTGTATTTTTTCAATGACTCACTAAAGCCAGATGGCAAAACTAGTTGGAATTACTAAAGGTATTTTCTTACTAAACAGATGAATACAAAGTATCTGTTTATAACACTAAGACCTTCTGCCTCAATAACTTCTTTACTGAATGAGTCATGCTAAATATTTCAGCTCTTATGCCAAAAGGTAACATCTGGAATAGTATGCCTGGATGAACAAGAATTTTTCAGTTATGCTGTTCTAATGCATTGCAAACAGTTCTTGTTCGCCTCCTAAGATTTCCAGTATGGGCAGGAGCAACTGGATTGATGAGATCTGTATGCATCCAGTGAGCCAAGTTTGTGAGTAGCTTTCTTAAACTCTAAGTCAAACAATGCTTAATTAGTGTTTGAATTTTAAATGCTGATTTATCTTAGCTTAAAAAGACAATTGAGCATTCATCACATACCTATCTCATAAAAATATGGTATTAGAAGAGAAACTAAGCTGCTCTATCGGCAATTGTATTTCACTCCAAAGCAAAAGTAGATACTATGGCACAAGAGAAGATAATGGAGCTATAAATCGCTTTTGGCTTAATTCATATGAATTAAGGTGCAAATTATTACTGAATGCAGTGAAGAAGTAAAATGTAGGAATCAAGGTCCACAGTAAGCATAAATTATGCCATTGAGTATGAATTCAAATGCAATGCACAGAGACAAGGCAAAGAAGATAAAATGATGTGGCCTAAGAAAAACTCCTCTAGAGTGCTTATATATGTCTCTGTATTACAAAACGTGGTTTGATAGGCGTGGTTTTTCTTTACTACAGGTGAAGCTAATTTCAAAATTTGTCTATTTCAGTTAAAGGGTTGAAGAAAATCTTATATAATTTCCTAGATATTGTACATTTAATTTATACAGATAAAATATGTCATCTTCATTCTTGGACTCTCACATAGGAATAACCAGTGGAAATTTGGATTTTCTCCCAGACAGCTGTAGCAGCAGATAAATCTATAATGATTCTGATTTAAATTCCTTAATTTTGGTGCTTTTTCTCCAGAAATCCATTTGCATTACTTACTTCCTCTCTCTGTCAGACATGTAACATTACTAAAGAAGGAAACCTATTTTTCAGTCTTCTCTTACTGGAGTTTTTGAGCCTTATAGAGAACTTGGGTGTGTTGTGGCTGGTAATGCTAACTGGCCCAGTGCCTGCATCTCTACCATTTCTGTTCCCTTCCTTTCCTGATTTAATGTTCATACTAAGACTTTCAACTGACAGACTTTCAGACCCTCACCTGGCAATCCAGGGTATAACATTTCTGCTCTGGGATAACAGAAAATGCAAATGTAACATTTACAGCTTTACCTCTTTTGGTGATAGTATAGAAATGTAATCTTCATATATAAGTCTTGCTTTTTCTTCAATAACTTTCTTGTTCTGTTCCTTCTTCAGATCTTCGCATGCAAGCCAGAAAAGCAGGTTCTCCTCACTATACTCCGTTCTAAGAAACTCTCTGAAAAGGTTCCTCCCAGCTGGTGTTTTCATCATCTTGTCAAAATTCTGAGCCCAAGACAAAATTTCATCTGCAGTAGGGTTTTGGCTGCAAAAGCAAATATCATTACAAATATGCTACTATTTTTGTAACACTGTTTTTGTACATTTGTTCAAAAATTCTCCTTTCAACTGCACATTAGTCCAAAGTGAAAACTGGAAGCAACAAGGCTTCAGCAGTGACAGGGGAATTTTGTTTGCTCCTCACTTGTGCATTCATTATCCCAATAGCCCACTAAATGTGTTTAATGTTATGAGACATGCACTTGACTTTCTACGAGTTTTCTGGTAGTGTTCTTAGCCATGTGGCTCAAAGACACAATCCCACAACAGCACAGAATTCCTGCCTCTGCAGTTAAAGGAGATGTGATCCCAGGAAGCTGGAAATAGACTCTCTTCCACGAGGAGTTTAGATGACACCTGATGTCCCTGCCTGCCTCTGAGGGTGGCTGTACACGATTTAGTTTAGGAAGAACAAGAAAAACAAAAGGCTGTTGGCAGCCAAAAGCATACTAATGAGGCCCAAAAAAGTAGTAATTAAGAGAGATTTTAAATTAGCATATTTCTCTGTGCTTGTACCTAAGGGTTTCTAAGCTTCCCTCTGTTTCATGCTACTGGCCTGAATGATGCTCTTTTGGCATGAGATGTGATGGATTTTGCTGGCAAAACTGGAAAGAGAAGAAATGGGGAAAAGTCCTTATTCCCATTTCCTGAAGGAAACTATTTGTGCCTTTTACCAGCGGATGCACTGAGTAAGTGATCAGAAGAATAGCTTAAGAAGTAATTCTCCAAATTACTTAATGATTAAATATAGTTTCAAACTTAATTTTGAGCATTCATCCTCTCCTTCCTGATCCAACACAAGAGCTGCACTAGCTGTTGTCATTAGCTTCTGCGTAACCATGATGCACAATAAGTGACATTTATCTATATAATTTCTGTTCAAGTTCAATTTATCAACTCCTACTCTGCATGCAAGTCAGACTGGATGATGGGAAGCTATTTGTGATAAATTACAAAGTGTTTAACGTTTAAACTATTCTGCAAAGTAATTGTAAACTGAATAAAAAAGTTTAAACACAGATTTTTAAGGTGAACTGTCCTCTCAGGACTTGTCACTCTCTGCTGAGGAGAGTGCAAACAACCTGCTGAGGTAGATGAGGCTGACAAACAACCTGGGCTTCCTTACTGTCTTTTGGGAAGCTCTCTTCACTATAGTATTTTGTAGAAATTTATGATATTGTCTTCTTATAAAATATCATGATTAGCAATAAAGGCAATGAGTTGTTTGGGTTGTTTTTACCATCATATATGTCCTTTAAAGTTTCAATTTCCTTTTTATGGGATTAGAGAACTCAGGGCCCTTACTAGATTACCATTTTATCCACACAACAAACATGGTCCCAAGCTTTAGACAGAAGTAGGAGCTCAGACTTTTAATGTGTTTAACCCAGTTCGCAAGGTATATTTTTTTTTGAGTGATTCCAGTGAAACCATAGTTCAAACTGTTTTATGAAAGGTAGCCATATTAAAAATCTGGTCATGAAGAACACTTGTGACCATTAGTTTTTCTTCTTGTCTGCATAGACAGGAGAAAATTCTTTCACAGGTAGCACCACATATGGAACCTTCCATGCACCTTCCATTCCTCCCAGTGGTTCTTCCCCACAAATAAGAAACCGTAAATAAGTCTGACTTATGAATATCTCTGCTGTCATTTCATTGTCAGGAGAGACTTTGCTTCCTTTTGTATATAATTTCTTGGAGGAAAAGCAATTAAAAAGACATTGCCAAAGGATTAAACCCAAGACAATTCTTGATATTAGTTAAAGAAAGAACACATATTAGACAACAGTTTGACCAACTTACCATTCTTCTATGACTTGGATACTCTCCAGTTTGGTCGTATGTGTTGGCCTTCCTGCATTGTCTCCTCTATCTTCATTCCTAACAGTGAGGCTGCAATGTAGTATAACACTTTATTTTGTCTAGAGAAAGTTAATTTAAAACAATGACTATAGTAATGCAAACTTTTAAAAGTTACAGACTTTTATTATAGTTATAGACTTTATAGTTATAGGATATCATTTTTTACTCTTGCCCCTAAAATTTTGGAGAAAATTTTTTATAATGACTTTTCCCCTGAACTCTGATGGATATTAATTTACAGTTGCTATTAGCACATGCAGTTTTTTAGAAGCTCACAGTTTATTCACTGAAATATGGGCAAATAATTAGAGGTCACTTTTGGAGTGATTTCACTTAGTTAACTGAGAATATTAGCAACATTATGAGTAAGAGGGATATGAATATCTGAACTGGACATTGATGGGGTTTTGATGCCCCACCAGTTCTGGATAGTTTTTCCATATTTATGAATGTTCCCTTTTCTCTCTCCAAGATACAGTGGCAGTAGATGGCTCAGATACAGAACTTGGCATGTGGCAACTCCTTATGATTTCCTCTTCTGACCTAAATTTGTTTTCCATTCCAAAAAGTAAAATATACTGGCCTCTGAGCAGAAAGGCATCCATTACCCTCATATTATCACAAGCAAGAAAAAGAAAGACTTTCTTTATGCAAGGATGTTTTTAATATTTTTTTCTTCTTTTTTGAGCTGCTAAGTAGAATCAGTTATTTTTCTGCAAATATCTTTTAAATCAGATTTGCTGCAGTGGTAAAGACTTCCTCTGTGTGTGTTCTCTGTGAATGTTCTGGAACATGACATTGCCAGCAAACCCACAATTCCTGATAACTACTGAAATAAAGTATGTTTTGAGTGACATAGATATTCATATAGAAAACCTGATCCTGATAATTAAGCTTAAGAAGTAGAATGTAGTAAGGAGATGGAAATTTCCTTTCATCAAGAAATGTGTCCAGTTGAGAGAAAACAAGCAACCAAGCAAAAAATCCCCTTTCCAATCTCAAGAGCTCATATTTTGAATATTAAATATTCACCATACAGTGATGCTCTCAGTCACGCTAAATGTTGCTAAAAAAATATGTTTGTAGCATAAAGCTTCTCCCTCCCCCACTAACCTGAATAACTTCTGCTCAGCTCTAAGAAGAAATCCCAGCTCTGAGACATCTTTAGCAAAAATAATCTTTCTTTATAGGTTCTCTGCATTTATGAGTTTCTTCAACATTTTTTTCAAGCATTTGGCAGAGCTAATAGATATTCTCAAATACTCTTCTGAAAACTGGAAGTTTAAGCTCCCAGGTAAAGCAGGGCACATATTAAGACTTAAACATTACAAAGACGTACACTTGCAAACGAAGCTGTTTGATACTGGTTGCTCCTTCACTTACCTGCCAAGACCTTAGTTCAGGCCCTTGGTCCTGCTTCCCCTGTTACAGCGTAGGAATGCAGCTCCAGTGCTGCTAAGGTTGTTAGGGTGTCATCAACTGCTGCAGGAGAAACAACACATCCTGAACTCTGGGGTTGGCAGGTAAAAAGCCTTTCCATCTCCTCTGACCTGTTGTTCGTCAGTCTACAGAGGGAGCACCCAGGAAAGACAGAAAGGAGTTCCATATACAGGAGGAGAAAAAAATAAAAGGACCATCCACTTTCTTTCTGTCTTGTAATCTTTAAGTCCACACATGTAACTGCTTAGGGTCACCTTGCAGCTGGACAGAGCATAAAGTTGGAGTGAGGGAGAAGCAGGGAAGGCACAAAGCTCTCTCTCCTTCCTTCCTTCCTTCCCTCCTTTGCAAGTCCATAGGTAGAGCAGCATTTGTCTTCTCTGCTGGGTGCAGAGAACAGAATGTCCTTTGGTTCCATGGAAGAATAACACCATGGAAGGAGGAAACAGCTTGTGTAGATTGCAAATGCAATAGGATGTTCATTTGAGTCTGTCTAAAGGAGAATAAAGCTGCCTGGTTTCCTTCCTCCATCCCATGAACAGCAACGAAGCTGTACTGAGATAATTTACTTGTCAGGCACTAGACATTCAAGGTTTGGATGCAGAGTCTTACTGGAAGTAGAAAGTGACTCATCTGAGAGCAGTCAGTATACACTGCTAATTTAATTTGTTGTCTTAGATCAAATACTGTTTGCTTTGCTCATGCAAAATCTCTGCTAGACTTGGGAAAACCATCATGGGCTGATGAAAGGGAAACAATGAATAGTAAAGTAGTGAGTAGTGAATAAGAGAAAATAGAAATAGGAGCAAGGAGGCCACATTGACTTCATTGCAATGCTTTTTTATCAAAGGAATAACTGATAGACAGTATGCACTTTGATTTTCTTATAAACCTCACTAAAAAGTTCAGATTGTGGGCGTGGAACATAGTATACCAGTTTTCTGGTATCTATACCACAGTGACAATGCAGGTACACACTTGGCCCTGATTACTTCATCTCACCATTCATAACTGGAAATGATTTCATAATGGCTGAACTTAGTCAGGGCTGCAAAATAGAGAACTCTCTAAAGACAGAAGTGTCATACTGAGTTGGAGCACATTTGGGCATTGCATTTAAAACTGCTCTACATTTGTAATGGATCTTGGCCTAAATTCTTCATTATGTTTTCTGTGACAAAACTAGTACTACATTTAAAATTTTACTTATCTTCACCTGTCAAGGCTAGAGTTCCATCAGATATGTTACTTTTGATATGTTTTTCCTGTGAATGAAACCATCAGTTTTATACAGAAGTACATTCAATTCAGGCATGTTCTGTTTTCACTCAAGGAACTGGTTCATGATCTCTTAGAAAAAGAATTAAGTATTTAAGCATTTGTGACTGCAAAGCTAGCTTGAAAGCAGCCTTTGGTAACTGATCACAATAACAGATTGCTACCTTTTAACTTGAAGTGACAATGCTGCACTGCTCTTTCCTATATTGCTGTCTTCTGCTGGAAACACCCTATCTGTCCACATTTCTCTGTGGAATTCAAGCAGTCCCCAGAAGCAAAGGTGTTTTGCATACCTGGAGCTGATGTCTTTGATACATTAATCCATCATTGAAGCTAGCTGATTGTGTCAGAAGGATTATGCTGTATAGTGTAATACTGAACAGACAAAAAGCAACAGGCTAAAGATTAACAAAATTATTTTAGTTAAGGCTTTAAGAAGAGGAAATTGCTGATACACCTTATCAAAAAGTAGTTAGGTGAAAGGGAGGTGTACTAGAGAGACATCTGATGGAAACTAACATCTTCGGTGCTATTATAATTTATTAGCTGGAATACACTCAGCAGGTATCTTTGAAATTGGAGGTGCAAATTACCCCCCATGATAAAAGCACAACAAAACTACTAAAGCCTTAAAAAGGGAGAGTTTGGGATGTCTAAAGGTGAGTTTAAATGGAAAGCACAACCATGAGCTTGTTTTCTGTTCATATGGAAGGTTTGTTCTGCCACTTTTATGCTTATTTTATTGCTCTGGAATGTACAGTAAAAATGCTTCAGTGGCCTGAGCTTGATGTACTTCTCAGATATATCTTGGGCTCCTGACTGCTACAAAACCTGTAAGTTTCTTGATCTACTGCGACAGTACTATTATGAGTAATTTCTGCTTGGAGTGAATGCATTTCTATTTTGTAACTTCACACCCTTTATAAGTAAAAAAGTTAATGATCAGGGACTACTTGAAGAAGCATACATATTGAACAAATGACCACAAATAAGGTTAAGCTGGTCCAGGTTCCCAGCTGATGTGTTTTTGGGGGAAATGCTGGGATTTAGAAAATCAAACTTTATTCATTTAGCTGCTATTATTTGGCTGTTAATATTCAAGTTCAGCAATTAAGTAATTGTTCTGTTGAGTAATTACTTAGCTAAATCAGTATTGAAGCACTTTGTTGCATGAGAAAATAAAAAAGCCAAGCTACTTGGATAGAATCAAGAGAGTCAAGTTAATTTAAATATCTCACTGACTCTTCCTTCAGGTGTTTCCAGCTAATGGTTTTAGCCTTTTTGTAAATTGAATCCCTACTGCTGCACTTACCTTCTACTGTCATTAAGAAACTGAAGGTAATTTAGAGCTTGGACTTGATCTTTCATTCTCTATACATCCAGTAAACAAATGGTATTTGCTTCCCAAGAGTCAGGTTCTCAGGTACCAGTAGCCTGAATCTGGAGAATCATTGAAATTACTGTTATCACTACGTCAAGAAAGCCATGCCATTGTGACTGGTGCCAGGATTAATATTCTGCCCATGCATGGCTGACATCAGGTACTATTCATTCAGGTATTTTCTCTGTTATGTGCATCATATGTAGCATATCATCACAGTATTTTCTGATTATGTCTAGCACTGAAGATAATGTGACTGTTAAAACCTCTTGCTGTAGTGGTGCTTTTTGTGCTGCCATTCAAATAGGGAGTAGAAATCAAACTGGGACATGGTGAACTAGTTTGGTAGGCTATTGTGATGGTCATTCAGGAGATCTGTGCTCAGTTTTTACTTTGTGGCTGAAGTTTGTAGTCTCCGCTGGGCAGTGACTGCATTTTAGGCTGGACCTGTTTATGCCACACAGTAGGGCCATGAGCCCTCAAGCTGCAACTGTAACAGAAAAATCTTCCTTATTCTAGGCCAAAGGTCACATTAAATCAATTACTCATACATAATCTAAAAGCAGAATTTTGTTTTCAGATGAAAATCAATATTTGGATAAGATTTTCTGGATAACAGATGTTCTGAAGGTTTCCTTCACTGACTGACCCTTTAATTGAGAGAATATATCTCACTGGCACTGCACTTCACCCTATCCGACTCCTAGAAATTTTTATCATCATCAGACTAAGAGACATAATATTTTCAACTTTCTTAAAAAACCCACCACAATTCTGTCCCCGCAGGAGACCTCAAGAGATCAAGATTTAATTATGATTTCAAAATTACAGTGGTAGATGACGTAAAAGGGCCATTGCCCAAAAGTCTTGAAAAACACAAGTTGAATTTACCAAATAGATTCAGATAGGAAATATCTTTTCTCTTCTGTTTGGAAGAGGAGAAGCCTTTAAACAGACAGATTACTGCACATGAAAACAAGGGCACATGTTTAGTGCATTTTCCTGAAATGAGGTGAAGGTCTTTTTGAAAACTCTTAGTATTGGTGCCCATCTTTTTCTCAATCTTTTGCCAGCTGGGTAAATACCTTCACTCTTCAATTCAAAATGGGTGTGCTCTTAATGATCTCCATGCTCTCTGATTCCTTTGCTTTCATTACAAGTGTCTGGCTTAAAACATGTTATATGAACAGAAATATTTTTTTCTGGTTTTAGTTCAGATGCAAAAAACCTGCATGCTTGTATCTTTTTCATTTTTGATTGTAGTTCAATCTGATCAGAGTGTCTTCAATACTGCGGTTCAACAGTCAGTCACTGAAAAATCATTTGTTTGCACAGTTCTACTCAGAAGCTCACTCCTAAATGCCGAGGCATGCTCTGTTAGATGTCAGAGATAGATGTGATATGGATCCCCATATCCCATATGCTGTATTATAAAGGAAAAGACAACTATACTGGGATTCTTCAATTTCTTTTATGAAACCTGATTTAACTTATGACTCGAAATCATTTTATCACCTTGTCTTTCTGACAGCTGGAATATTTGACCTTGATGTCACTGAATACCAATCAGGACAGTGTTGGTTTATGCACAGAGGCGAATGATGATTTTGCTACACTGTGCAAAGCAATAATAATGAAAAATAACTGCAATATTATTGTGATCCATTCATAAAGAACAATACAGCTATGTTAATCTCAAATCTATGTCTTCTATCTCCCTTTTAATGTCACAAAAATAGACATCAATGAGAATGAAATATTACATGAACAATATTATCCAAGGATAACTTGTTTTTTGTAAGCTGAATAAAGGGTAAAAACCTTGCTTTTATTAAAGTTAGGAAAAGAATTCACTTCTTTGTTACAGTAAGCGAATAATATCCAGAATGATTATTCTGAGAAAAACTATATCTAGAATAATTATTTTTATGAAGAGGTTATGCCTTGTACTAGACACTTTCATAGGCTCAGACAAACTTGCAGTATATCCTTCAGGCTCCTGCCTGTATTAGAGAGAAAGAGGATCCATCTCTTATCTGACCTCTGAGTTTATATCCTTTTAAGAATAGCAAGACAGACTAAAGCTCTAAAACTCTTCTAATAATACCAATATATTCAAAATGTCAGCCAAATCTGTGGTAATAAATGAATTCTAGAGTGGAGGCTTGCATGGATGCCTGGAGGTCTGCAAGGCAAACATAAGTGATGTGTAGTAAACTTGTTATTCCCCTGTCTGCATTGGTAGTCTGTGAGACATTTTGAAGGGGAATGGTGGTCAAAAGCCTATGGAATAATTTGCTTAAACTGATCAGAATCTGGTCTTAACTCAATCAGAGGAACATAATGATTTTTTTACAAATAAGAAACAGATAAAAAAAATGCGAAGGTTTTTTTTGTCATTAGTGTCAATCCTAGTTCTTTAACAAGATAATGATTTACAGCTCTTCACTGAATTCAATAAAGAAATGTAAGATGTAAAATTTTATATTGAAAACAAGTTATAAGTTTAATGAAAAGTAGCTACATCCTACTCTGAGTAAAAAATTGTCTTCTGCTTAAAACTAAATGATGAGATTGTGTTTAGCCGACTGACATAGGAAAGCAGTCTGTTGAGGGAAAGCCAACAATTACCATAAGGCTAAAATCAGCCTACTTGGCAGTGTCCACTGAAACTATAAACTCCTTTCAAAAAGTCCAGGTACCTGTGGTGATAAGTTTTCTGAGTGCCAGAATTACATTTGCCTTAGGTGATAAAATGGTGCAAGAGGCATGTATGATCCAAATTGTTTTTAAAAGAAAAAAAACAAACAAGCATAGATACCAGCTTGGACTTGGCTGTTTTAGAGTGGAAAAAATTATGTGTTTGCAAGTTGAACACATAAACTTGACATCTGATTCTTGAGTCTTAGCTCATGTAACTAAAAACCTCAAACTATTTTTTTTTTTTAAATAATTCAAGTATTTGCAAGTTAACCATCCTGGAGATTTTGTTCAGCTTACAGTGTGGTCTCACTGTTTTAACCTGTAACTATAAAAGCTGCAGTAATAACCGGCCTGCTTTTTTTTCTCATAGGTTACAAAAAGTAAGATTAAATGAAATAAGTGATTTGTCTCTTCCAATGCTTTGTCTCTTCCAGTGGCTAGAAAACACACCATTTTTTCCTTTCCAATTTTTCTTGGTTTTATTTTCCCCCTAGATTCAGTTTGTTATGTTGCAGTGTGTGTAGTGTTGTGGTTCATCTTTTTCCCCTTTTAAAGTCTCTGTTTGAAGAGCATCCAGCTGAGAAACAGTCTGAAACAGGCGGTTGGGCACTTCTATGTGCCCTGAATGGGCTTTCAACAAAAACGCTTAGGATCCTCTGCTCAGGATTGAGTAATATTGAATGCAGGCAGACTTCTGGCTCCATGTGTCCATTTCTGCATGCCATAAATCCTGTGGGCCAAGTGGGAGCATAATGTGTAAATTTTCTGGTCTGATTTTTGCTACCCAGGATGGATGCAGAAGCTGTTTCACAAGCTCTTCCACTAGGGTTTTATGGAGAAGGCAGCTGAATGGAACTGAATTTGTGTTTTGTACAGATTTGCCAGCTAAAATTAATTTATTTCTGCATTGGAATTCTAACAAAAAGAGTGTTTGTGGAAAAGTTTAATGACATTTCATAATTGCTTTTGATAGTTTTAAAAATAATTATTGTTACAATTTAAAATGAAATAATCAGTTGTCTTGGTTTTATTCATTGTTAGTTACCATTATTCTAACTACTTTCTTGTGAGTAATTCTAGTTAATGTAATAAAAGAATAGTTTTAAATGAAATATTGTGCTTAAATTCAAGACACTCTTTACAAAAATTACATTGTGTCATAGCTGATTTCTTTTCCAGTAGTCTTTCTAATTATAAGAAAAGAGATTTTTGATTAAGAAAACAGCTCATAAGGAAATCCAGCAGCTATAACTCTTAACTTCATGATACATGGAGTATTTATTAGAGCCTCATCTCTCAGAGTCCTGCAAACAACATCTCCATTTTTCACTCAGAATCCTGTTTATACTAAGAACTGTGGAGAGAAGTGTGAAGAACAATGCCTTACAGCATTAAAATCCCAAAGCACGGCAAAAACTGCATTTTTCTTTTGTATTTGATGTATCCTTGCTTCCCTAAAACACTCTTGGGATTTTTAGAAGAACAGTATTGATGGTATGGCTGTGGAATGTGTGGAAACAGAAACAGATGTAGTCAAACCCCCTTGTGCCTACACATGGGTATCTTGGCCCGTTCACTGTCTTATTTCTGACACCAATGCTCTAGCAGCCGCCCAGGGTGACCGAAAGAATCACTGCCCACTCTCCTGTGTTTGTTCTTTAGTGCTGTTCTTGCACTGCTATTTCAACTTTTCTGTGTGAAGGAATAACTTTTAGCCCTGTGAGATATTTAAGAGTTAAGAAGGAAAAACACTTTAAAATACTACAGATGAATAGGGTCCTACCTTTCTTCCTTGTGAAAACCTGGACTAAGTTCTGCGAGTTCTTTTGTTCAAAGGCTTATGATAAGGCAGATGTTTAGAGTTGTGAACTTTCCCATGAAAAATAAGAAACTTCTCCGTTCATTTGAGATTGTACGTTTCTGTCATACTTTGAATTTGGGGGGGAGTGGGTTCAATTTCTTACTGGTTTTCAATTGCTGTGTTTTCTTAATACTGTGCAGCATTCAGCCTAATTGGTCAAAATTCAGTACAGATTCAACTATAAACCATAAAAGGAAAAGGAGATTGGTAGAAATCACAGTTTAAGATATCTGGAGCACCTCAAGCTATTAAGGTCTAGTCAGTTAAGATGTTTAGCTCTGTCCTGATAGTATTATGTGCTATTACTCAGCTTGAGTAGAAGCAAAATTGAACCCAAATGATCTACTGCTTATGAGTATAATCATCTCTTTGTTATTGGGAAGTCTTGGCCAAGATTTTGGAGTTTATGTAAGATCTTTATATAAGGTTATTAAATTGCATCCCACATGGCACCTTGAAGGTAGATCATCCTTACTGAAATATGAGTGCTAAACTAAAGTAAGTCACAGAGGGATGTGCTTGGTAAGGTAAGTACTTGAAAGGTTTTAGCAAATCTGCAGCGTTTCACTCTCTTCCCTTTCCTGTATGTTTAATGTTTTAAAATTGAATAGATCTAAATCTGGTAACCTTTTCTCTTCATAAGGGATAGTCAGATTAACAGTCTCTTTCTAAAGCCATGAGCTATATTTTCCTGTTGTATTTTCCACTAAAGTTGAAATTAGAATATGCTTGGCAGACAAATTGTCAAATTTGTCCAAACTACATTTTCCTTTTAGATCCCATGAAAAATTTGAAAGCAAAGCCTTTTAGAAGTAAAAATCCACTTGTCAATACATCTTCCATCAAAGACTGATATTTGCAATGTGATCTTTGATTTAATTTTCATACCGATTCTTTCGTCTTTTAGAAAAAGTTCAGAAGTGTGTGGGTAATGGAAAAACCAACCTGCTGGAAAACTCTTGATAAAAGGGACATTCTCCTAAAATACTCACAAAAGACCCCAGAAATGTTTTGCAAACATCTAACATCTGAGTTTCAGCCTTAAAACTGAGTTCAGTGCACAGAGTTCAGTGTTTCCTGATGTTGAGCAGGAACCTCCTGTGTTACAGCTTGTTTTCCTTGCCTCTGGTGTCCTGTCACTGGGCACCACTGAAAACACCCTGGCTGCACCTTCTTTGTTCACTCACTTCAGGTATTTACACATATTGATAAGATCCTTCTGAGCTTTCTATTCTCCAGGTGGAACCACGTCAGGTCTCTCAGCCTTTCGTCACAGGAGAGGTGCTCCAATCCTTTAATCGTTTTAGAGGCTCTGTGCTGGACTCTCCAGTATATTTGGACTCTCCAGTATATCCAGGGCTCTTGCAGTGAAGAGTGCAGAACTGGATATAGTGCTCCAGTTTGTGGCCAGTAGTGCCACAAACAACATTTTTTAAAAAAAGACTGAAATTGAGGAATATTTTGGGAATATAATATATTACTTAAAAAAATGCAGTTACATTTATGTTTCAGGGTGACTCCAGAGTGAAAGAGAGAACTGGTTCTCAAAGTCAGTGCAGGTTAAATGTTATGTGAAAGAAGACTGCCCCTTTTAATGGACAGCCTTGCTGAATGTGTTGTTTTCTTCCTCCGCTCTTGTGTGACTGATTTAATCTACCTACCTACAGATATTGCAGCTCAGCAGGAGCTCAAAGGCAGATGGAAACTACCAGTGTGCACTGTACTTGAACTTCTGAAATAAAGGACAGTATCTCCCTCAAACTTAAACTAGCAATGAGCAAAATTTGTAACTGTGCAAGAGAGGAAAGAACTAGTGATTTACAGCAATCTGACTTTCCTAAACTCTTTTTTTTTTATTTACAATATTTTGTTCTTCTGAAAATCTGTAAGAAATTAGACTTTCTACTGGATTTTACCTTAAAGAGATTATATTACTTTTACATAATCATAGCTATGACAGAAGTAATTATAACTTTCGTAAACTTTTAGTCCTTTCTAGGATATTTTTTTGAGATTTTTGTTCTCATGTGTGGAATGTAATTTCTGTTCAGATAAGAAACCCATGACTCAACAAAGTCTGCTTACCAATGATTTCTAGTGGAGTTATTCTAGCTTTCTTCCATTACTTTAGAGATGGTTTCTGCTTTAGGCAACATTCAACTCAAGGATGTATTTCTCTTGTCAGGTCACCCAACAGATCGCTAGTCTGGCTGTCAGCTTCATTCCTTCCTTCAGAATAATATTACCATTCATATTCCATCTTGTATGATGGATACATTTAATTACTAGACAATCTGCAGTGTCCTTACTCCTGGCTACTGCTATTTTGCAAACAATTCCTTCATATCTTTGAGACAATTAAAAGTGACAGTTCTGTAGTGTTCAAAGAAATGGAAATTGTATCCCTTGAAAGGGTAGCTAGATGAATAAAAGCCCTCCAAATCACTAGCAAGCAAGCCTAAGAGTCTCAGTTAATTCTGATAAATGAGCCTAGTCTCAGTTTCTGTAGTGGCTTTTTCTTTATTATTCTTGGTTTTCAGATATTAAAGTAGGAGCAACAGTAAAGAATTGAGCTTGAATAGGGTCACTACTTCGGTAATGTAGATAGATTCCATCGATTTAGATGTAGTTTCCAAATGGGAAGAGAAGCCTGGAAACATTCATACTAAATTCACATTTTTCTTTTCATAAGGCGTTGCAAAGTAATCCAGTTAAAGAGAACTTTAGGAAATTTCAAAGGATAGTTCCTACTTTGATGTTTATGAACACCATATTTTCTGAAATTAGCCTGGACTAAACTAATTTACGCTTATCAACATCACAGTCAAGTAAGATGGGGGAATCTCCCACTTAACATTATTCCAGATAACAAACAGGACTGAGACCCTCCGTGCCAGTCTGTGTATACTACAGGCATCTGCATGTGTTGGTGCTGGTTTCCAAATTTTGTTACACAAGTCCCTCAGCTGGGAAGCTGAGGATGTCAACAAGGACTGAAATTACCTGTTCCTCCATAATGGGTGCTCAGCATCTGCCAGTATCAGGTCTTCACCCAGATATTTCAGAAGAACCAGAGCTGCCATCTAGATAAATATATGTGCTATGGAAATATTAAGGGTGACTAGACACGACTCATATCTCCTTTGCCTTTCTGACTCACATAATGAATGTCTGACCCACTTTTCTAGTGAGAGGATCTCCATCTAATAAGTGCTACTTACTAGAGGTCCAGACTAATTTCCACGAAATATTCTCATTTTTTCTCTTTAAAGCACTAGACATTTATTCCTGTTTTAACTGATATTTTAAACCGATTAGGAATTATACATGGTTAAAAAATAAATCTATGTGAGATGGAAGTTCTGCTGCTGACAGATTTTAGTAGCCTAATTTTTTCCCTTTTGGTTTGGAACTACAGGCTGTATTTATTCTTGCAGATTAAATGGTCTGGGAGAGTCTGGAGGTTGACTGGTACCACATAGCCCCAGTCCACTGAAGCACATACCCAAAACAGGGTTTCTGCACATGCCACAGGCCATTGAGTGAGACTGCACTTTGGCACTGGCTAAATCTCTGCCAGGGGGTTAACACTTGCTAAAATTTACTGTATAGGCTGGCTGTAGCCCATGTTAGACCCTGGGCCTGCCTACGTTACTGGTATAGACACTGTCAGAGTGCCTAATTTGGATAAGGGTGTTTTGTTATTGTTTTGCATGTTGAATATTAAAGTTTTTATTATTCCACAATGAATAGAGGGTTTGCAAGGGCACTTTGGCACCTTTAAAATGTCACCATCTATCAACATGCCTTACCACAGCTTATATTTTGATCTCGGACCCATTGTGACCTTTCATGTACTTCTCCATTTATGTGGTTTTCCATGGACTTCTGAGTTAATGCATCTTTCTGTAAATATCTAATTGCAAATTTGTCATAAGAAAACCAAAACCAGCCCAAACCCTGTCAGGGGAGATTTCAAAGGCTCCAAAATCCTAACATCTGAAAATCACAGCATAAGCTGGACTCAGGCATTCTCAGCACTCCCGACTTTTTTTGTTTTATCTCTTTTCTCCACAGCAACAGTCAAGCTGTGCTCTAGTGACAGAAAATCTGTCATGACATTACAAATCCTCCTTCAGCCACCGTTTCACAGACACCAGGCTGAACAGCATTTTGGTGCAGGCAGGTGGGAAACGGGTATGAAGGGTGAGGGAGAGCCAAGATGTTGATGCTCTGAAGCAATCCATCCCTTAAACAGCCTCAGAGGAGACATCAAGCTGCTTTTCACCAGTGCAAGTGATTCTGCCACTGCTTTCTCTCCCTCTAGTCTCCTCAAGAGCAGCTGTCCCTGAATACACTCTTGTGTGCTGTGCCAGGACAGAATCAAGATCATTTTCTAAAGGTAACTAGGTTTAGTCTGCTCTCTAAGGAGCTACTGTTGGTATCTTTTGCACCACTGAATTAGAATGAAGCTTGTGTAATCCCAAATGCCCTCCAAGCATGCATTTATTTTTCAATTTAGAATGATTGTAGTTCTGATTTTTTTTCACTTTAATTTTCTTTACAGAAATTCTTGCTTGAAATAGGACTATTTTCTGCAGTTAGAGTGATCAGAGGTTTGTATCTTAGTAGTACTACACACAAAAGAATCTGCATTTCATTTGCGAATCTTCAGAAACATTTATTTAAAATTTGCTAATCTATTATGTTTACAATCTACTCATTCTCTAACCTGCTTGTGTTATCACAGATGGGGAAAAATGTCAGTAAACACATGAGCCTCCATCTGTTCCTCAAAATGAAATGAACTTTCAAAGTTTAAATTATTAAGAATAAAATCCTGGTAGTAGGAAATCTTCGCACAGAGAGCCCAGGTCTGGTTTTGATGTTAATGAGGATTCTACCACTGGCTTGTGATGAAAGTTAACAAACCAGCTGCATAAGAAGCTGTTGCTCCACTCTTTTCATTAGCCTTCTATTTTTGTTATTTTATTATGGGGGGGAAAGTTTACCTCATACATTTGAAAATAGAAACATTTATCAGTTTACACGAACTTAGGCTCAGTTCACAGTGTTAAAAGTTTTTTCAAACCAGGGTTCTTGGTTGGAAATTAATTTAGAATTATTTATATATGCTGAACATCTGCGTAGTGTCTTGTGTATCTTTGTGCTTCCACCGTGATTTCATGGTAGACTGGCAGTGCCTTAGTGACTACCCCTTTGCACCACTTGCCAAAATAAATGCAGTGTGTAGCTTACACCTTTCTCCTAGAAAAGGACATGATTTTAATTTACTTTGCATGTTGTACAAAGCAAATGCCTTAAAAATCAAACCTACTTGGCAAATTTCCTGTGGAAATCCCTTTCTGCAGTGGGAGCTGGTGGCTCACTGTCCCTGCCCCTATTCCAAGGCTGTGCTCCCACAGGAATTTGGAGGTAGGTGGCAGGATGCTGAGAAGAAGAAAGGAAGAGGATAAAAGGTGGTGCATGAGCTTGGATTAAGAGATTTCTTAGCTGCTTTTTGATGAGGGGAGGCTAGATATATTTGATTAATTTAGAAGAGGGCTCGACCGTGACCAAGGCATGTTCTCATGAGATTCAGTAGGTTAACTACAAGTTTCCTTTAATTGTTTTTACATTAAATTTTTGTTTTCTGTACATTTTATTTCTAAAGTCCTTTTGGTTTGCCAGTAACATCTTGTTTTCCTGCATTCACATCTTACACTTTAGGAGATGCAGGCAAATTTATGGACTAGTAGGAGAAGTTAGCATATCTGTGAGCTCACCTATCTTTACACCTTGTGGCAAAGAAATGTGCCCCCCTCTTTTGGAAAGGTAGCATTTCACATCTGCTTCACAGGGAGCTGAAGCTGCCTTTACTTGCCAGCTCTGGAGCTCTGGGAAAAGCTGTGTATTGAATCACAAGTGAGGTAAATGGGTGGTCTGGCTCAAGGAGAGAGAAGACTTCCAGGAATGATTAGGCTAACACTGACAATCTGGCCCTGTGTCACGGATGGGGACAAGCCCAGAGGTTGGCAAGTCAGGCTGTGTTGCCCTAGGAGAGTTGTGTAAACAAGCATGAACTGAGCCACCTGTCCCAAGCCTGCCCTGAGGACTTAAACTTCCATAAATTTCCAGCAAAATCACTTCCCCTGTCTTAACTGCAAAGTAGAAAGAGCTTATTAAATTTCATACCTATTAGGAAGGCATGCTTCCCTGCTCTGATTTTTTTCAGTTTAGAGATCATTCTTTTCTTTTGCTTTAAAGGGAACAGAAGTGCTTTACTTGTGTATTACTTAATAAGTACTGTTAACTTACAAAAGTATGAGAAAATAAATACTTGACAACCTATTTATTTTCAGTGCGTCTTCTGCTTATTTTTCCAAAAGCTGAGAATTTATTTTAAGAAGCTCAGAGAACCTAGAGAGGTCCTTTTCTGAGGACTAGGTATTTAAATCCTCAGTTCATGCTCACCCCATGGTGCATTCCAGCAACAACAGGAATGTCTGCAAGCTTTCTCTCATGGCCTCAGAACTGAGGATATGTGGATTTAAAGACAAGGTGATTTAAGACTGATTTTCATGAATATCATGTTCAGTAGGTTGTGTGACAAGTCAGATAATGGATTTTATCCAGCTTTAGATACTATCCATCAAAGAACTGGTGCTACTTTCCTAAGAAAGCACCAGTGCTGCCCATCACACTCTCATGATCAGATGATACTGTCCCATAACTGCACAAAGCACAAGTTCCTGTGCTCGTTAAGACTAATCTCCTTCAGAATAAATTATTCTCCAGGAAAGAGACAGAATGTTTTCATCTTTGACCTCTGCAATAGAAAATGGTAAAAGTGTAAGGGTGTTCTGTGATATTTTGAAGTATAAAAAGGCTCACATTGGAACATCTTTTCCCATTAAATATTTTTAAAAATATCACCTTCTATTTCCGTAAAATAGAGAACAGTACCCTACATTTCTATATTCTTCACTAAAGTAATTCCTGATGTATTTTCCCAAATTTGCTTTTTCACAGCTGTGATATTTTGAAAAGGTAAACACAGAGAATTGAGTACATCTATTTCAGATGTGTTGTCCTATGTGTTCAGGGAGGAAAAGAAGAATTAAAAATAAAATTAAAAGTGAAAATACATTTTTCAAAATCAATGCTTTTGTTTCAAAGATAAAGATTTTCTTTTCTTGCCAGAAGTTTTAACAAAATCCTGGAGCTTGGGTGACATTTTTTTACCAGCCCACCTCTAGTCTGCTCCTAGTCTAAAAGTTCTGCTGCAGACAGGCATGGGAAGGGGGATATGTGTTCTGTTCTTGACATACTTATGAACATGTGGCTATAATTTATTGCATTAAATTTTTTTTTTGTTTTCATCCTTTCTTTGCTTCTCTGTTCTTCAAACGTTCTACCATAGTTAAATAAAATAAAGCAGCCATTACTGTAGTCCCCAGAAATTATCTTGTATAGACTCATGCAAAGCCTTGACACAATTTTTTGATAGCAAAATAACATTGAATATGTCCGGAAAATGTTATTCTTCTCAAAATACTAGAGAAAGGGGAAGTGAAAAAAAAAAAAAAAGGGGGGTTTTTTGTTTGGGTTTTTTTTCATTTAGAACACACTGTTTTTTAGGAGGAGGATAACATTGAACCCCATAGAGAATAAATAATAATGCAATTTAAAATTGTTCTTAGAACTGTTTCTGCCATTTCATATTTGTGGCACAAGTGACAGAAATATTTTCTTGTAAGTCCAAGTAAACTGCTAAACTCTTGCAAGGAAAATGTTCCCTTTAATAAAGAAAAATATTTGTGTAGCAATGTCATCAGGAAGAAGTTTCAGAGTAACTCACAGCAGTCATAGACAAGTTATAAGAACTGAGGAGAGAGGTTTCTTGCCAAGAGCAACTCTTGTTTACTGCCAAGATGGCAAATACCCTATCTTCCCTGGCATCTCTTGTGTATGGGAAACTCTCCTCCACAAGTCTTCAGCAGTTCCAATGGTTACCTTTTCGGGTAAAGGCCTTTCAGTTCACTCACTTCAATCGAGCTACAAGTGAAGCTGAGTGATCATCTTCACTTATCCCCTGGAAGCCTTTTCATGTCCCCCAGACTGCTGTACTGCTAAGGCCTCTTGCAGGGTAGATGTCAGATGCCTTCTGGCAAAAAAAAAAAAAGCCTTCTGAAACAAAAAAAATTGGCAGAAAAGCCAACCTCCCTGTGCTAGTGCCCGAAGAATTTTTTGAAGAATGTAATTTACAAGCGCTTGCAAGAGAACAACTGGTTTCATGTCTGCTCAAAAAGTGAAATAATGGATTGCTAAATAAGTTTGGGGAGGTTAAACAGCAGGCTTACTCCTCTTACCTTGCCAAGCTGAGCTCAAAACTATAGTCACAGCTCTAAGTACTAAATGGGCAACTCTCTGGAGAAAGAGTAATTGAGGAAATTATGGACTGTCACGTTAGAAGATTTTCTGCAAATTTCTCAAGTCTCAGGCTACCCAAGTCATTGAAATAATACCTCGTAAGGAAGCACATTTTTCTGTCCTCTATTGGAATGGAGCTTTGCAGAAGCTTAAAACATGGGGTGATTCAGTACAGAGCCAAAGGTACATGACTGGTACTTATCTGTTAGCTGCTTTAATTGGACAGTCTTCCTGAAATGAGTGCCTAAGGTCTATGTCTGGTCAGTGAAGAGAGGAAGGTCTACAGAAGGTCTTCACAGGGACGAATCATCTGCTTCTACTGTAAGTGGACAAGCTGCTTTCCCTGTTAGGAACTTCAGAGGCACTTTATTTTTTTTCCACTGAGGAGAACTGTTTCCTTCACTACTTGTACTCAGAAACAAGTTTAGTGCTTAAACTAGTTGGACAACACTGTGAGCATACCTATTAAAATAAAAATAACCATCTTAATAATCCTTTTTCTCTCCATTCTTTTCCAATCTGAGCAAAGCTTGGTAATAAGTCTTGATTTGTCCCTGTAAACTGAGAAATCTTCTGTCCTGACGATTATCAGTGCCAATAGATGTACTGAGTCTGGCTGGGATAGAGTTAATTTTCTTCACAGGAATCCTTATGGTGCTATGTTTTGGATTTTTGACCAAACCAGTGTTGATAACCCATTAATGTTATAGCTGCTGAGGAGCAGTCACTGCACAGCACCAAGGATTTCTGTTTCTCACATTGCCTTGACAGTGAGCAGCTGGGGGTGCACAAGAAGTGTGAGGGGGCACAGCTGGGACAGCTGACCACAACTCACCAAAGGGATATTCCATACCATGTGACAATGTGATCAGCAATTAAAGCTGCAGAAGAAAAAGGAAGGATGGATGTTGAGAGTTATAACGCCTGTTTTCCCAAGTCACTGTAATGTGCTGGAGCCTGGTTTTCCTGGAGATGGGTGAACTGATGGGAAGCTGTGAATTAATTTTTTGTTTTGCTTTACTTGTGCACACAGCTTTGCTTTATCAATTAAACTCTTTATCTCAATGAAAGGGTCTTGTCGCTTTCACTTTTCTGATTCTCTTCTCCATCCTGCTGGTGAGGAGTGAGTAAGCATCTGCTTGGGGCTGAGTTACCTACAAGGATTATCCCATAACAACAGAGAATTCCCCTAAATAGTTGTTACCTTTAAGAAAGATATATTAGAGAAAAACGAAAAAAAAGGTTTGGAATAAGAGGTACCAAATAGCTTTTCAATCTAATTTTTTGCTATTAACGAGTCTCTATTAGGCAAGATTCTGTGTCCCCAAACAAAGGTGTGAATATTTGCCTATGCTGTTGTGCAAACAGAAGACTTAATGCCTATTCTGACTTTAACACGGGGTAGAACAGAAGAAAACAAGCATCACATGATCCACAAAAGATATTTTCAGAATTCCAATGATTTGTTTGGGCATATAAACTATTGAACTAACTCTTTGAACAGGAAAAAGAGAATATATTTTGCTAAAATCTGCACATACTCCCTCCATTTCTGCGAATGGTTAAGAAGTTGAGGCAATAAGAGGTTAGTGATGTAAGAGCTATCATAGTTACACACAGGTGGAAAAACTGAAGAAAATTCTAATCTTAATAGAACATTGCCTTCCTCATTAATGAATCCAGCAACATTTCCAGACAGGTATCTCTTGAGAAATTCATGTTACTCAAATATAAAGACCTGTGGAACTAGGGAAAGCATGTAATTACATTAGGTCCAGAGAACCTGTTACAATTTCTGATTAGGATTTTCTATTACAGAGAACTACCCTAGAGAATTAATTAGCTAGAATCCCCTATATATGAGAGAATAATAGAGTTAATTACTTTTTAAAAATTATTATTATTTTTGTAATTTTTTAGTGTAGACAACTGAGGCCAGAAGAGTAATCTGTACTCCTCCTGGACGGTTCTAATTTACAAAATGAATTTGGCACCACAATCTGTTGCTTCATTTTAATTGAGATTCTGAAACTTTTCATACTGCTTTTTTCAAAGTTTTGTCCCATCTCTCCTCTAATGGAATTTCCACTACAGAACCATAGAAGATAGAGCTGCAAAATACTTATTACATCACCTTTTCTTTTTGATTTTAATAAACATGAGTAATGTAACTATTCCTTTGATAATTTATTTGACTGAATCCTAAAAACTAGCTAACAGGATTTCTCCATGCCCAGTTTAATCCATTTTGCAAAAAAAACCCCAACCTCAAGCCCTGAAAAACCCTGAAAGACAGAAAAACAATTACTAGACCAGCTCAAGGTACATCCTATGTTTTAAATCAATAGTTACTCTAATTTAGATTTAATATATGTAATCTGTTTACATATGCAATGGTATTGCCTTCTAAGGACTGGAGGCACTCAAGGGTCACAAGAGCTTCAAAACAGGGTACAGTTTTCAAACAAGATTTCTTGAGTTACAGCATGCTTGAAAAATAAAATTAGTTGTCTTTAAGTTTGAGAAATGAGACAGATATTTTATGGCTATTCATATTCTATTATGCAAGGCAAAAGCCAACCCTAGCTGTACATGCACAATGATGGGCTTTATTTCCATTCAGGAAAGAGATGTTGTATTCAGGGCGGATAATTCCGTGAAAACATCATCTCTGGAGTTGTTAAAAAATAAGCAGAGTGCTATGAATTAGTAACAAAACTCAACAGCAAACACAAAACATGGTGCACCTATGTCTTGACCACTAAAGCAGGTCTAGTCACACATCTCAGACAAGAAATAGTAGAATAGGAAAATTACATGGAGAGACACAAGGTAGGTGAGTAAATAGGACAGATAAGGATAAATCATGGTCTGGGTCAGTTTCTGTATCACAGAGATTAAAATAGAGAAGACTGTGGAAGAAAAAACAGCTGAAGGGAGGTATGAGAGAGCTCTGTAAAATCTTGACCATCCTGGGAATGATTAGTCACTGTTCTTCACATAAGAACAAGGAAGCATCAAATGAAATTAGTTTCTAGAAGGTTAACACAAATAAAAGGGAGTAATATTTCGTGGAGTGCACAGGCCCATTGTAGAATTTATTGCTAGAGGAAACCCTGGATGCCAAAAGTTCAGATGAGTTCGGGAAGTTGCTTCAGAAAATGGTTTGACAAATTAAGGAAAGAAAATCCCAAAAAGGTCTATAAACCACACAGAAATGACCTTTGGGCCAGGAAATCCCTAAGTTGCAGATTGGCAGTAGTTGTGAGGTGCTTCACTGTGAGTAGGT
This sequence comes from Vireo altiloquus, assembly GCA_013396875.1. Taxonomy (NCBI): domain Eukaryota; kingdom Metazoa; phylum Chordata; class Aves; order Passeriformes; family Vireonidae; genus Vireo; species Vireo altiloquus. Next base: position 32,200 of record VZRF01012197.1, read on the forward strand.
TGAGGAGGTACATGTCTACTTGTTTTATCCTTTCCATGTGGTATCTGATAAAGGTCGCTTCTTGAAATAGGATACTGAGGTAAATGAATCTCTGGCCTGGATCAGTATAGCTGATATTGTGCCCTTGTCCCAGAGCAGAGGGAAAAGTGACAAAACACCCTCTCTTTACTTCCTATTTAATACACTTCCACCTATTTTGCAATATGGATTGAACATATTGCAAAGTATAAATGATAAAAGCATGAGCTCTGGCTCATCCTTGCTCCAAATATACTCTGCCTCCAGGTGAAACTGGAAGTAACAGCCAAGGCAGGTCCACCCTGCTACTGCCTTCAGGATGTGGCAGTATCTTGGAAAATAACCTGTCCCATCTGGTACCTACTGCATATATGCTGGTATGTATTTTCAAGTATTCTGAAGCAAATAGCCTCAGATTTTAGATTGGGGGCAGATGGCTGATTGAAGTGAAAATAACACAGATACACAGAGGAATGGTCACTCCAAAAAAACTGAACTGTCTAGTTAATATGATGCACAGGCTCTGAACAGTACTGCATGTCATTTACCTTATATTTCAGTACTGTGCTCATAAAAATAAGAAAAAAAGATCTGATGCATCTCAAGACACTGAGAATTTAAAGCTATTTGTGAAACTGACTAAATCTTTTACTTTACAAGTAAACGTTACTTTGTTGAGGAACAGACAAGCAGCCACTAAAATTATGCCACCCCATTTAAAAGAAAAAGTGGAATTTAGGGCTCATGTTTTCTGATTTATAGAATTTATATTAGTAATATAACAGGACAACACATATTCACATTTATGACCATCTCTCTTTTATCCTCCTGAATGCAGAGAATTGCACTATCAAAAGTACAAGCAGAAACAAAATGTTTTGAATGCAAGCTATAAAATGTTCATTATTGAGTCTCTCACTCACAAATATACTTTTTCAACTGAAATTTCCTCATTTAGTTATGGCTGAAGTAGGGCAAATATAGCTTGAATTTACTATTTCTTCTCCCCCTCACAAGATTTCCAACCAAATCAGGGAATTTTTAAATCAAATTTTTAAGTGAAAAGTTAAATTGTGCCTCCTCTCCCAGAAGTCTGCATGTTCCCAGTGCTTTCCATTCTCATAGTTTACCTTTGGTGGATATGGAAGCAAATATACTACAGGACATACCATGAACAGCTGCAGCAACAGCACCAACAAAAGCAACATGTGTTGTTGGGCCTTTGGTTTCCAGGTGCTTGAGACACAGCTGATGTTCCTTCATTTTGTGACTGCTGCCTCTTTCTCATTTCAGCTACTTCAGTGCCCAAGTGGCTATAAGAACACAGACATAAGAGATGTACAGAATTACTACAGACCATCATAAATTACATTCACATTTCTACAGCAATGTCTGATGTCACTGGTTCTCACATGAGTTGGAAACTGATATTTTTCACTTTTTGACTTTAGTCTATGCTGCACCAATGAAATTAATGTAAGTAATATTATATCACAGGCAATGTCTGGTAAGAGCCAAGATTTAGATATGTCATAACTGAGAGGCTTGCTACTTAAGATTTATTCTTGGTAAATAAAATGAATAATAAATACTTATTTATAAAATACTTTTTCACCTTTGAGACAATTTTCCGGTCACAGATCTTTGCTCATTGCCAGTTTTTCCCAGGTTTTATTAGGCCAAGATTTTTTTCCTCCCATTGACTCGAAATATGCAGCTGGAAGAAGTATACCATGCATTATCTAGTTTTCAAAATAAGTTAAACATTTATTGCTAAATTACATTATTTAGGAAGGTTTAGATCTTAGGATCCTTCTAATGGCTCACATCTTTGTGCAACAATATAGGTTTCCCAGAGTAATGGCTAGTAGAAACATATAAATAAGAATAAATATAGTACTTTTGCCTTAGAAAAAGTACTGACAGATTACCAGAATACTGTGGGGAGGAGCCTGGTTTAAAACAGAAGCATGTAGAGATGGCCTGGTGTGAGCAGCATGCACTGTGTTCCACACTCCCAGGGCATCCTGCTACAGCCAGGAGAGCTGGGCAAAGGCAAAATCTGATTGATTTGCCACCTGGGAACACCATGCACTCACAAACAAGAGATGTGACACTTCTACATGCACTCGAGCAGCAGCTGTGAGAGTTTTCATTTACATGGTTGCTAAAACTCCCAAGGTTTTTATTCTTTAATAGTGTCCTTCAAGACAGCTTGCACACAACCACACATAGAAAGGATACTAAGCTTCAGAACTCAAATTCATGCTCCAAAACTCAAGGTTGGCAGTCATTGCAGTTTCTTCCGTGTATACTACTTTTTCCATGTATACTGTCACTGAATTAAGGGATTTCTGAAGTGTTTGGTCAAATCAAACAATAAAGAACCATTTAATTATCACTGGTAGGTGCACCTGCTTATGCTATTGATATTACTTATGGTTTATACCTGCTCTTGAAAATTAAAATGACATGCAACCAAAACACCTTTTTTTTTCCATGTCAAATGCAAACTTCTGGTGTTAACAAAGGATTCTCTGGCATAATTGGATAACTGCCCATATTTTTACAATAGATAGAAAGGAAAATTGTTGAAGCATAATATGTAGCTCAGAGAGTAATCGGCACTATGAAGTCTCTCCAAATTACAGTGCAGAACTTCTGCTGACTGTGCATGATGCAGTTAAATTATTTCATAGATAGCTGTGTCATGCTCTGAATTGTTTTCTTTTTAGCAAGTGCAATGGCTATGGTTAAAGGAATTAAAGCCAGATATTTTCAAATGGAACATTTGTTTCTTTTAAGTAAGGTAGAGATTCTAGAAATATTTGTACAACAAAAAAACAAAATAAAAAATTATTAATTTCAGAAACCAGCCAAATTACCCATATTTAGGCATTTGTTGGGCTGTAATCCCATTCCACCTGTGTACCTCAAGTCAATAATTTTTTTTCTCAATTTTACTTGTATATAAAAAATGTACTATGGTTAGAATATGTTGCACTATAAATAAAGGGGACAGGATGAAGGCTATCCATTCTGACATGATGGTGGCAGGTGGTGACTTTCGTGTAGTTTCACAAAAACTTTACAACACCACAAGATGCTGCTGCCACTGAAATAAATACCCCTCTCCCTTTTCTCCTGCACAGCTCACAGTCACTCACTCCCCCACCTGAGATGTCCCCCTTCTCTGTGCTGGCAGCAGCACTTCTACAGGTACCTGGTGAATTGGTATTGTAGAGTAGGCATGATTTAAATTTAATGTAGAGGGTAAAGGAAAAAAAATAGGTTTAACTTGCTTTAAGTGACTTTCTCATTTACCTCAGGGAAATGTAAGCACTTGGACCAGAGCAAGGGAGAAAACTGAACATCAGGCAGGCAAGGAGAATGTGGGGACCACTTTCTTCCATTCCTGCTCGCACTGCCAGCAAGTGATGGTGAAATGGTTGGGAATTGTGCAGCTGCAGAAAGGTAAAATCTGCAACTGCAGGTCCCAACACACAGAATATGGCAGAGAAGGACAGTCAGAAGTGGGGTTTCACATGAGCAGTTCACACCTTTAATCCTGCCCAGCAAACTCCACCACTGAAAACTTTCCAGCATTCATCTTTGGAACTACCATTTATGGACTACCATGGCCAACTGTTTCAAAGGCTTACAAATTTGGCAGGACACAGAGTTGTGAGGAAACATGGCTCTCCATTGTAGAGCATTTCAGGAGAAATGGCATCTGCCAAGGCTGATAAGAGCCAGCCTAGCCAATATTTAGAGTGGAGCTGCTTACTTTGCTGTGCTGTAACTAGTCTGGACTATGGGGAGGCACATAACCCATCCCTTTTCTGGCCGTGTGTTATTTGGAGAAGGAAGAAGGCAGTCCTTGATTGCAGGTACAGTTATATTTATCTATTTAGGCTGTATTTGAAAAAAAAGAGAAACAGATAAAAGAAAGAAAAGAATCATAGAGTCATAGAACGGCCTGAGTTGGAAGGGACCTTTACTAAATTATCTAGTTCCAATCTCCCTGCCATGAGCAGAGACACCTTTCTCTAGACCAAGTTGCTCAATGCTCCACCCAACACGGCCTTGAACACTACCAGGCATGGGGCACCCACAACTTCTCTTGGCAACCTTTTCCAGTGCCTCACCACTCTCACAGCAAAGAATCGTTTTCCTAAAGAAGAAAGAAAGAAAGAAAGAAAGAAAGAAAGAAAGAAAGAAAGAAAGAAAGAAAGAAAGAAAGAAGGAAAGAAAGGAAGAAAGAGCGAGTAACTTCCCCAAATCCTGTATATACATCCAAGAAGAGTTTGCATTCCGGCCCTAGTACAATAAAGCATTAATTGCAATGCCAGCAAAGTGCTGCAATGGGGTATATTTTGAAATGGGTTGTAAACACAGATACTATGTAGTGGGACTATCCTTAGCTTCCAAATACAAGGGGGAAAGATCTTACTGGCAGAGTGAGAAAAAGTATTTAATTCACTTCAGATTCTGTCCTTTCCACAGCTGACATTGGTGTTCACTCTGAACCTTGCTGTGTCTCACGGTGCAAACAAAGTGATTTTGCTTGGCATGACTGGTGCACTGATCAACAAAAGCATGAGGCTGAAACCCCAAGCAATGGGAAAGTGTTCTCAGTGAATACATGAAGTGTTCACTCCACCGCCTTAACCACTGGCTGCAGTTGAAATCATCAGCCCTGTTCTTCTGTTTGTGTTACATTGTCTCCAAGAGCTTCTAAGCTGAAGTCTATAAGAAATATGAAAAACCCACCCTGTGATGCAAAACTATTATGTTTACTGAGGATAAACTTGGATGGGCGGAAATTTTAGTTACATGCTTATTTTGGTTGGATTTCATGTTTCATGTTTTATTTGCAAATACCAGATGTCATCTACGCAAAACAGTAATTGATTCCATTAGATTATTTAGGATGCAGAAGCAGGAATATCTTAATTCTTGGCTATATTTAGAGACTGAGTAGACAGAGGGTTTATATTTGGTGCCTGGGTAGAAGGCACAAAAAAGAAATTTAGAATTTTTGATTCAGCAAGTCACTCTGATGAGATGAACAATTTTTCTGAAGTGCGGAAGTTAGTTCCTAATTGTGAAAGACTAGAATGTTGTGAACTGATTCTGAGCAGACCTTCTAGCACAGTAGTACAAATAGTACACACTGCCTCCAAGATCTCAGTTTGCCTTCTTGCTTTTTCAACATTTTCATTCTTCCTGAGACCCTCTAGCGTGACGAAAGTACCGGATGGAGAAGGTGAGCCTTTTGTCCGATGGAAAGGTTTTTCTCCTTGGTGTACACTACATATGATGTCTCACACCGTCACATCACAGGTATCAATTTCTTCTGCTAGTTTTGCATCTGGTTCTTTTCCTCCGTTTGGTGGCACGGTTTACTAACAGTGTTATGATTTCCATTTGTACTGGTAGGGAATACGAATAGTATTCCAGCTTCCGTGACTGACTCATTCACTCGGCAGTGGGAAGGTATCATGGCCCTTTGAGCAGTCCCATAATCACAGAGGACTTCATTTTGCAGAACATCTGCTGTCCCTACTCTGTAGCTGAGGAAAGGAACCCAAGGGTACAGCAACCGTTTATTATACCATTTATGAGACAGGTGGCTCTCGTAGGCTGCAGAGCAAGAAAGCCTTTGCAACCCTGTCTGTATCTTCAATCTTGCAGTGCTACAAGATTATGATTATTTCTATCCTTAGAAATTTGGAGTAAAGTTTCCTATTAGTTTTGGAACCAATGGCACAAGGATCTATTTCTGTGTTTAGATAGTGTAATTACCACTTATTCCACTGGGGTCCCAGGAGTAATTATTACAGAAATCCCCATGTGCACAGAGCACTGTCTTGGGAAGAGTGCTCAAAAGAAATAACTGATGGAAGAATAATTTGGTTTATTACATTTATACCTGGGAAGCCCTATTGAATACAGGCTACAGTCCCTTCAAATTTCACAGAGTACCTCTAGAAAATTAAAAGAAGGCAATTTCTGAATCGTTGCACTCCCTGACTCTCCACCTCCTGTAGGATTTGTGCTAAGCTTTAGAGAGGTTTTAAAGTGTTTTCCCCAGAGATTTCCAAGGTATTGGACATGGCAAAAAACACAAGCTGCATCATTTAAATCATTTAATTTGATGTCTCTCTTCTGATGAAGAGATTTTTTTTTTCCTTTTCTTTTTTCTTTTTCCCCTGGCCTCAAGAGGCTGTCATTACAGTACTGCAATTTTCTGAACTTTTGACACTGTCCCATCTGGCCCTCTTTGCTTGTTTTGGAGCATCCCCTTGCACATGACCCTCTTGTAATAATTTCTGTCCCCCTCTCAGCATTGTGAAGGCATTCCCTGGAGAAGCTCATGCACTATGAAATCAGAGAAAAATCTCAAAACTCCACAGGGGATTAAGAAGAGTTTCTATCCTATTTTCTGAAACAATTACCTAATGGCTGTTTTGAAAGAGAGGGATCATATAAGGGTGAGGAGAAACATGCACTGTTTTATACAGCAAGGAAGTGGCATTTTGCCTTTTGTTGCAGGTAGGACACACAATGGCTAAGATTTCAGGACAGAATTGGTGCAGAATCAGCTACAGCAATCTGTCTTTTTTCAAACTTTGCAATAGGCAAGAAAGATCACCTTGCAAAAGAAAGGTGCAGTCAATGTCTTAAGGATATAGAGGGTTATTTACTCTGCAGGCAAGGAACTTAGCCCTTAAAATATCTCTTTTTTTGTGATCTATCACATCAGTTCTCCCACATTGCTTTACTTCTTTTGACTTTGACAAAGGGTCAAAACCTCAACTGTGTAGCTTATATAAATTCATCCCTTATACCAGCTTATTTCAGACTCAGATGTGACTCTATCAATCTCTTAAACATACTTGTTTTCACTGTCTTTACTGGCATTCACTTGATTCCTAACAAGGATTGTTTTTAAATTTAGGGATTTTGAAAGCCTTCAAAACCTAAGTATTAATGCAGACAATATCCATTTAAGACCCCATCCAGGCTTCACTGTAAGAACCAAAATATACACTGAGGAAAGCTTTGCAGCCCGTGGATTCAAGACTTCAAACTACTGTTTTAGATCTCTGATATATTTGGAAAATCTCAATGTTTATAAGAACAGAGTTACATTAACACTTCCTTGAATTTTTTTAAATGAGTTGTTTGGGGATAATTGCATGACCTTTACAAGATTTTGATTGGTTGCTTGAGTTTTAGTTTCCTAACATAGTCATTAGGACAGTGACAGAGACAACCCTGAAATATGAAAACTGAAAACTGAAACTGTTATTTTTCAAATAGTCAGGGGGTTTTTTTTAAGTGGTCAGTCAATTTTTAATGTATAGACTGCTTTTTAACTTGAAACACTAAGAAAAACCCTCAGAGAATGCTGTGATCTGATACAACTAATGATCTATGATGTGCTATTTGTTTTAAATCCAGTTATCTGTTTTAAATCCATGGGGTTTTCTAAGAACGGACTTTCTAGAGTAACAGAACCATGCAACACAGTCTGGATACAGCTGCCAGTTAAATAATGTCACTGATGCATGTGCTGCACTTGCAATGCAAAGACAGCTCCAACACAACATTGATTTCTTATTTGTGCTGTCTTCATTTATCTGGAGGAGTATTTTAAAGGTACCACAAGCTAAATGAAGACAGACCACAAGACATTACCAGATGCCTCTGAGCTGTAAAGATTTCTGTACATCCCTTGCAATGCTGAGTGAGTAGCAAAATCAAGACAGCAGAACCATAGGCACCCTTTTGAGTGCTGCTGACCACTTACATCATACAGCATTCATACTACTCACTCTTCAAAAGAAACCTTGACATGGGTACATTCTTGTTTTTGGCTACTAAATCCTGAAAGTCATTCTACTCCTGAAAGTCATTCAGAAGTTGACCCATGAATTGGTAACTAGAACTTCATATTGAATACACACCCCATGTTGCTGTGCAATACAGGCCAGTGCACAGATTCTTGTGTTCTGCATAATGAGTTCAGCCAAGAAAGGGCACGCATATATAATAGCTTTTAATTTTAAAGGTTGGCTATCTACATCAAGCTGTGTCAACCACTGATTTTAACTCTGATGGTCCCATACTGATCACCAGGGTAGCAGAACCATGAAGGGAATTTATTTCTCTTAAGCAGCCTGCAGTGCCCAAGACAGTGCACAGCCCCCATGATGTCATCCTTCTTGGATAAATGGCAGGCTACCTTTTGGTAGTAACTTTTGAAATCATAGGTTTGGAATAGGTTTACTGCACCTACTGACTTTTGCTTTTGGAGATCTGAAGACTTGAGTGTTTACAGAAAACATCTTGCTCTTCTATTAGTTACTGCAACTCAGCAAAAAAACTTCAAGACATGCAGTCTACTACTTCCACACAGGTATCTTTCTGCTGTTATGGCTTTTGACCTGGAGATGTAGGACTCTTTCTAAAGTTTTTCAAAGCAAGCCTTGAGAAGGTCATAAAGTGGACATTCTATCCATTATAGAAAAAGAAATCTAGTGGAAAACTGGCAGAAAGTGTTCAGACATTAAATGTTTTATTTAGAGTAGAACACTGTTATGCAAATATTCATTTCAATTGAAACTGTGCAATTTGGCTGAACATTATGAAATAATTGTCTTTTGTACAGTAATATGCTTTTTATGACTTTACCAGACACCTTCTGTACTCATAAAGGATGTCTGAGATTTCTTTTTATTATTTTATGTTGAACTTGGTATCCTGAAGAAGCCTTGCTTAAATCTTTGCATCATCGAGTAGATATGCACTTGTGCTTCTGAATCAGACATTACTGCTCAGTAACAAAACATTAAACCTGACAGTAATGCATTATTAAAAAGTTTGAGATGGCTGCATGTGGTTTTTAAGGAGCTGTGCTAAAGTTATGATTAAGAGCACTTTACAGTCTTCAGGAACATTTTATGAAAAGCAAAATGTAAAACTCATCAGGAAACCTTTTATTTATTTTTAAGTGTATTGTTTTCATTTGTGTGTGTTTGAAAAACATCTAAGAATCCTGTTTACACAACATCTATATACCTATTCATTATAGCTAGCATGGCTTCCACTGACTTACTGACACAAAGCCAGTACACTTTAGAAAGCTGAGAAGATAATTTCCTTACAGAGGGGAAATACAGACCTTGACATATTGCTGAAAAGAAGCATTTTTTAAAAGTCTCTGACATTTCTCATAAAGAGGACACTAAGAAGACACTTGAGAACCCAGAAAGCTTTACTGTATGCATTAGCATTGTAATTTATAAATAACTTTTCCTGTGCTCAAAACCATTTCTCTGTATAAAAAGCCAGCTGTGATTTGGTGGTTATGTGAACTGCAAAGATTCTGTACAAGTTTCAGCAGAAATTTAAGAAAAAAGTCATAGGCATAGCCAAGAATTTGTAGTCAACACAGGCTAAACAGATTTGCAGGTGAGATCCAAGTATCAAACAAAGCTTTATTGTTGCAGATAAGACCATTCTGGAAAATTTTCATCTGCAGGAATGGCAGCATTTAATCAAATAAGTGCACATGACTTTTGTTTATGGTGCATGTGCTACTAAGGGCTGAAAGACAAAGGAAAGGATTAGAAAAATTGTTTTAGTGTGAGAAGAACTTTTCTGAAACCACATTGGACATGGTTCTAGCCTCTGAAATGACAGAATCTATATTTTCACAGTAAGATGAAGACTTGCATCCTCTACTTCAAAGGCCCTTTATTTTTTCAATTTCTGTTTCAAAATGAAAGTCTCAAATTTGAACAGAAGGAGCTTCAAAAAGGCTTCTTGACTATAAGCTTTTTGAAATAACTGGATATTTGGCAGTCATTCTGATTTTAGTTACACTGACTGACTTCTGAGGTATCTTCTGACATGATCTCTGTGTGTTCCTGCCCTCCTTTCCTCAGCCACCCTCAAAAGGAAAAAATAAAATAATAAATATAAACAAAATTTGGAGATTAGCATGGTGTAGAGAAGGTATTTGGTTAACATGGTATAACTGAGAGGGAGAGGCGCAGAAGGTGGCACGAAGTAGAAACAGCCTCAAGGTCTTATGGCTTGGAACAGTGGGAGATGATTCCAAACACTACACTTAGACAGGCTGCTTCCAACATGAAAGGCAGGGGCTGGAATTGTCCAGGTGCCATGTTCTGCCCACATTCCAGTTTCTATGGACTTCATAGAACTAAAGAAATATTTGCCCTTGGCAGGGAGTGGCCAGGCTGGTGCACACCCACCTGTAATGAATCTCCACTTCCCTCCCACAAGCTGAGCTACTTCTGTTAAACTCATAGCAAGCTTCTGATACTTCTGCTTCTCCAGGTAGTGCTGATGCTTGCTGGTCTGAGGAAGGAAGAGGAGACCAGTTCTACTCTGGGAAAGGGACATGCTCTTTTCCACCAGCCTGGCACATGCTATTAGAACCAGCTATTGTTACCATGCTTGGAGAAGGCTTTTTTTGTCTGAAATCCTGTATTTCTACTGTCTGAATCTTTCACTGTATTTGCTTCTTCTGTCTTTAATGCTGTTTTGTTTACCTGCCTGTTCCGTGCAGCAACACTCATTTTTCCAACTGCTGCTACCAAGCATCAGGTCCTTCATGGCCTATCACATGTGAGGGTTTCTCACTTATAAAAAGTATGTGGCCCTTTATTAGCAGAATTAGTCTCATGGATGTGTGGATGTGCTGGAGTGAGCACTGTGGACACATACTTCCTGGAGGCTTTGCCACGTCCTTTAACTGATACTTCCTCATACTCTGTGTCCCCTACAGCTGGTTTTGAGACCTGGCTGGAACTTCACCAGTGCAGAGAGAGCTGGGAGACTGATCACAGCCACCAGCACAGGACAGTCACTGCAAGGAGCTATCAAGGGCTCTTTTATCTCTTTCTGCTAATCTGCAAGTCACCAGAAAAAACTGGCATGAAGTAAAAAGGGCAGATGACTAGAGCTGAAAAATGGGAAGGCAAAGAAAATATAAGGATGGAAGACAAAAGACATGAATTTACCTGACTAAATCTTGGGTTAGGACCATTTTGGAGCAAGAAATTAAGAGTGGATATCTGAGAAAAGAGAAGCTATGTGGCTTGAAAAGACAAACTTTTAACGGGAGGCTTTTTTAATATAAAGAAGAACAAGCACACAGCTTTCAACTACTGTGTACCTTGAACTATATTTATCTGTTAACAAAGTGAACAATTCAGCAACATTTATGTGGTCAAATATATAAAAACTCTACCTAGATCTCACGGAAAAGGCTAGCCATGCCCCGAGCCTAACACGTCTCTGTGCAGTGGAAGCCATCAGTCTAGGCCCTGTTTACATCTAAGGTTCTTTGACAGCAGAAAAAAAATATCACAGGGATTTTAAAAATTATGACACTGTGCTCTTCAAGTTTTGATCTGTATTCACCTGCAACAACCCAGGGCAGTGGTACAGGATGCACTCAGCCAATAGCAGAGTGACAGACTTTTATGGGACCATCTGCCTCCTCCTGATTTGCACCAGTCTCCTAGCACAGTTCCTTTTCCATGGCCTCCTTCCCTCTTCTGAGTTCACGTTCTTTACCTGGCTAAGGTGTCTGCCAGCTCTGCTGTGAAACTGATAACCTGCAGAGCAATACAGCAGGCAGATGTGTGACTAATGCTGCAGCAGCAATTCTCACTACAACTCACTAGGCAGCACAGAAAATAAAAACAGATTTGTGAAAAAAAAAAAAAAAATCAGGCTCCTGGGCCATTATAAGAGCATTCTAGAACTTACTGTCTTTTCAGTGAGAGAGAGTAAGTTTCCTTTCTCTCATCCTCATTTTATCCCTTCTCTTACTGGAAGGATTCCCATGCAGAAAGCTGCAGCCTCCTTTGTGTACCTCATCACTTGAGCGTCTACCTCGGCTGCCTGAATCCTCACTACTGCCTTGTTTGTTAGCTTGACTGGAACAAGGGTGTCTTCAGAGCTACTCACTGGTGAACATTTGTAGCACAGCCTCCCTTGCCTAAACATAGAGGTATGGTGCAAGTGTGAAGCAAAACATCATAAAGTCTAAATTATACACAAAATAGCAAACAGTCAAAGTGGTATCACTCAGTTCACAGAAATTCTAAACTATTTAGCATCTTGTGTGTTGGAAAGGATGTATGGAGGTTCAGAGAAAGAAAACAAAACCAATTATTTTTTCTCCTCTCTTTTCTCTTCCCATGGTCATTTTTTAATGTGTCAGTTTGAAAAAAAAATGCCAGCCAAGCCAGTAAACAAATATTTTACAGCAAGCTGTGCATGTATTTTCATATTCACCAACAGTAAAGAAAAAATTACATCTTCCTGCAGAATCTGATAGTTATTGCTGTATGGAAAACTTAATATTAAAAAACAATATTGGAGTGTTTATTCATTTTTTTCTCTTTTCTTACCCTATCAAGCATGTGAGTTATTTTTCCTATAATTTCTAAAAATGCTAAATAAAAATTTTGATAGAAAGAATCCATCATTTTTCCTTCTCAGAAAGGATATTTTACTTTGGAGGACAAAAACCAACGACAGTAAGTGATATTCCAGAATTTAATTTGTTCCCCTTTTTCTTTGTATGATGTTCACTTGAAGCAATATGTGCCTAGGGAACACTGTGGTGCTAATGCACTTTTTCAAAGCTTAAGAAGAGAAAAAGAATCGCAAATTATTTGATGACCAGAAAGGAGCAAAATGCATCCAAACACAGAAAACCTTTTGAATACCACTTATAAGTGAATTATGAAAGTCTTACATAAAAGGTCTACTTTCAACACTTTGTTTTTATAAAGTTTAAAGGAGGGAACTTAAAACTACTCTCCCGTAATGGGAAGTTCAAGATTTTTCGTAATCTGAATCTATTTATTTAACCAATGTAGAAAAAAATCTGCTAAACGTCAAGGGACTGAAAACACACTGTGAAAACTTAAAACCTTCGAAATCTCTGGAATCATGCAAATTTTGCATGAAAGTTTCCCTTCTATAGTCTCATTCAGAAGCTCTCTACTCTTAGGCTGAGCATCAGCACAGATTTGCAATCGCTACCTATGTTACTTCACAGCAAGGCATTAAAGCAGCTCTTCCACCAGAGTATGCAATGAGATAAACTGAATTGAACTGACTTAAAAAAATTAGATTTTTGAAGATCAGCAGACAAGACCTCTTGAAACACTGCTGTCATGTGACTGAGTGGAGCTTGATGTGAATGCTAGGTCTAGCACCCTCCTGCCATAAAAACTGCTCACTGGCAGTACAGCCTGATGTCCTTGTTTACTGCTACACAGATGACAGATTCCACAAGGGAAGTTCAGAGCCATCCTTTTATCCAATATTTCATAACATTAAAAAGACCTCCCAAACAAACCAGAGCTTTGCGGAAAGAGAAATATATCCTCTAGCCAGTGAAATATACTTAGGTAGGGGAATTTGCTTGAATTTTTGAAAAATTATGTCCATAATTTAGTAGGACCTCTCTCCTTTACTTGGCTGTTGGATTTTTTCCAGGCACTTGGCTTAATCTTCTTCCTTGGAGGTTGTCTTTGAAAGTGCGACCTGTCCTTTGGTTGAAATTGAATGACACACAATTAGTATGAAATTAGCGGAGTGCGAGAGAGAGGCAGACACAGCAAGGTCTCACAAGAATCATCCTCTTGGGAAACTGACACAAAAAGTCAGGAACGAGATGAATGTGGAGAGCTTTGAGCAGTACAGCCTGGCTGGGAAGCCCACCACTGAATAATATATTTCTGTTTTTCCAGCCACACCCATGATCCGGGAGCTACCTTCAGTCATTGAGGAAAAGGAGGAAAGCTGTTGCTGGAAAAGGGTGTGGAAGGAGAGTAATGATCACTGTCTAACCCAGCTACATTGGTTTTCTTTCTTTCTTTTTGTCAGGAGTATTTAGGCTAGATTCAGTCCTGTCAATTGTGCAGTTTTCTCATGTGTTTTGGGGAGGAGAAACAAGCTATGCAATAAAACTAGAAAATATGGTTGAAGTTATCAAACTTTGCAGCAGGATAAGGAGAAGTTTAGTATTAGAAACTACCATTTTTTAAAAAGGCAAAAACTAGAAAAATTTTTTCTTTATAGACTTTTATTTTTTTAGTCCCATAAGGCATAAAAATTCAAAGTATTACACCTGAAGGGCCTTATCTAGCTCTTATTTCAGGTCAAAATTCTTATGGCCTGTTTTAATTTGCCTCACCTGATTCTTTTGGGTCAAAAGGTCGAGTATGTTATTCTATAATATTTATGTGTAATATAGAATCTGTTGCTTTAAAATCTCTACCATAGCAATTTCTAGTATCTTTTCTTCCAAACCCTTTTACAATAAAAGAATAATGAAGCTTTTGTTGAGTGAGCAAGCTGGAAATTAGGGCACTGTAGCAAGAAGAGCTTGTTATGGATCAAGACAAATCTTCCCTCATAAGAAAAATTCTGTATGATAGGACTTTCAAAAACATTCATACTATTGTAGCACTTTTTGTACTGCGTCAGGTCTTTAAAAAATTTCTAATTTGAAGGAAAGTGAAGATGAGGCTCCCAGTCTGAAGGTGAACATCTCTGAAGATACTCTAAAAACCTTAGGTATAAAAGATTTTAGAGACAGAATCTATTAAAAAATGCATAAATTACAAACGACTTCATGGAATTAATTCCATTTACTGCAAAGCTATCTGTGTTTTAAGTACTAGACATAAGGTTGTTTCATAGTAGTGATTTCTAAGGTTTCATGACGTGGATCAGAGATTCCTCTGACACCAGCTTTTTCACAAAGCAAAAAACATTACATTTGCTACAGCTAAATAAATCCTTATCCTTTTGAGACAAAAGATGAATATTTAACACAACTCTGCAGCCTCGGAAAGACTTTATGTCTTTCCTTGTTGATATCTGAATTGTGTGCAACTAAGTGCACTGACAAGTACGAACAGAGGCTTCAGGGAGTGACATTAAACACAATATTTCTCAAAAAAGATACAACTGATTTGTTTCAAGAGCTCTCAAATGAAATTATTTTTCCTTGTTACATTTATATTTGATTCATGCCTCTTGTGAAGTTCTGGTAC
This sequence comes from Vireo altiloquus, assembly GCA_013396875.1. Taxonomy (NCBI): domain Eukaryota; kingdom Metazoa; phylum Chordata; class Aves; order Passeriformes; family Vireonidae; genus Vireo; species Vireo altiloquus. Next base: position 47,343 of record VZRF01012197.1, read on the forward strand.
ATTCAGTGAACGCACAACCAAAAGAGAAAACTCAGCATTTCTTCCCAGCACACTTCACAAGTCAGAATGCCTAATGCCACTCTGCCAGTCCTTGCTAGTTCTAATACACATCTCTTGGACTGGCTTCATTCCACATTACGGACAAGGAGAACAAAAAAATCCCAGTGGAACTACTCAGTTATGCTTGGAGACAACTGATGGAGAAGAATTGCCCCGTGCTGTACAGAGGAGCTCGCAGATGTGGAACAAATGAGGCTGATATGGCAGGCACACGTGGCACCCACAGAGCACGTGGGGGCAGAGGTCTCTGGACTACCATTCAACATGGGATAACTGAGCATTCCATGTATTTGCAGTTAATAATCCATTCATCTTTCATTTCAGGGCTGTCTTCAAATGTAATGAAGCCTTCTTCTGCTCACTGCGTTTCCTAAAATTTGCAGAGTCTTCCTAAGGGCAAATTCCAACACAGTTCCTTTGGTTTTTCCACACTGGACAGGCGCACGTTTGTTGTTTGTGAGGTGCTACCCATGGTGGACTTTGATTTCTGAATGCCATTCTACTTCAGGTCTATTTCTAAATGCATTTTATGTATGCCTTCATTTTCCACAATGTCAAAGTCCTATTTATCATTCAAAACTTCAGGCAGAGGCACTTCCTTTGCCTATTAAACACATTAGTAACAGTCAATTAAGGGTCTTTTAGTAGGCCAAGGGATTTGTCTCAAATGCAGTCCTAGTGGGGTTTTGTATCTAAATTCACCTTCCCCAAATCGCCTTTGAAATCTAGACCAGTCCTTAAATCCATTTTTACTTGCATGTAGTATCTTGTCATAAAATTCATTGTTTCTGGGGCTCATTTTTGTGCATTTTTCCTAGTTTGAGCACAGCCCAGGTCATTAACCACCTCTACTTGAATTGCCAAAAATAACAAAACTCAACAGATTCTTTGGTACCATCTACTTTTGGAAAGATAATGTTTCTGCCCACCTTCCTTTTCAAATAGCACTGACTCCTGTCAAAATAAAAGAATATCTAAAACTTCTCTATTAGCCTTCCCCATTTCCAGACTTCCAGCTCTCAGTGGAGGATGACCTGCTCCTGTCTTCCCCTAAGGCTGGGGTGACAGCTTCCATTACTGCTTTGTCATTTCTGGAATGGTGCCTGGCTGAGGTAAACATCCTTTGCGAGGTCCCTGTGTATCCCCTTTGCTCCAAACCCAACATGGAGCTCCATCTCTGCTTCCAGCCCACAGAAGGATGCTGCTCCACAGAGGGAACTGCAGGAATAAAGTCCCCCAGAATGGGCTGAGACAAGCCCACTAAGCAATTCTTACTGCAGCAAGCAGGAACATGACAACATGAGGGAGAGTTTTTTTTGTGTTTTTATGTAAATACATCTGCCATCCTTCCCTCCCATGTCAAGACAATGTTTTCAATCATAAGCAAGAAGTGGTTAAAGACATGTTGCCAGGCAGTTCTTTTTGAGTTGATTAATCATTACAGATAATCTGAATCAAGTTAATGAAAATGGTGAGAATCTGGTAGTTGGGAACTCCATTGGTAAAATGTGCCCTGAAGGAAAAGCTAATTCAGCTGAACCAAAAAATGGCTTATGAAAAATTATTCAGATGAAGTTGCTGGACACTCTTGCTCAGGTTCTTGTGAACTCACCAGATATCTTACTTGAGATTTATTTATCCATAAACAAAACTTCAAAATAACCTGCTCTATCCTGAAACACTTGTGAATTACCCAATAATATTCACAACTATGACTGCACCTTTTCCCCAGAAAAATAGACTTAAGTGTTGCTGCTCACAGCAGATATTATGCAAACTTTTTGAGAGGTATTTCAGTCATATAGTTCAGAAAATGCAAAAGATTTTGCAGAAGCCAACAGCTGTGTTTGCTGCAAATTACGGAACAATGCGTAATGTTTTTCAGCCAAGGACATATCAAAGTTTCCCTGTGACTGCTGGAAAACAGAATTTTTGGAAGACTACGGGTTTCCAACAGTGTGGTAGTGGTGGAAAGATTTTTCTGGTTATGTTCTCTGTTTCTGGTTGGGGGAATTTCCCCCTCTCCCTGCCTCCTCTCAGATTTGTTCAGTTCAACATTAGACTGTTTCTGCCACTGATGCCATGATTCATCAATTTCCCAAATGCTGGGAGCATTTGCTAGATTTATCTCCTCTGACGCGCTGCTTTTCCCTCATTGCCCACACCCCACAATGGATCACTGAAGTCCCATTACTGGAAGTGCCATGTAGGAAACAGCAGGTAGAGAAGATCTTGGTGCAATGGAAAGGTGCTATTCTGCAAGTAATGCCTGAAATACTTTGACTGAAATACTACTGAGTTGTTATAATCAAAGGTCAGAAGTTTTGCAAAGTTATTTCAATCATCTGAAATGAACACAAATATTTAAGTAAGGCAGATTACCGTTGAATTGAAATTCTAATTTTTGTGCAAGATAATTTATGTTATAGAGCCAGAAGAGATGCTCAAAAAGTCCACTGCTGCTTCTAGCAGCTTTGCGTTCTTTTCAAATTCAAATTAATCCAGAAGAATAATTTTACTGGAGTGAGTCCTTTCCTATTCTCATCACTAATTATGTTAATTGCCTGTATTGAAACTATTATTTGTACTAATGAATTGACACTTTAGCGGCAAAAGGCCAAATTCTGATTTTCTTGTTTAGTGGTAAATGCAGCCACTCTGTTGAGTCTATTTTAGGTGGTCTACCTCCTTGGTAGAGGTGTGGTAAGCCTGGGTGCTCTTGCACTAATCAGGAATGCCAGCCACTTTGGCGCTTCTAATGATTCCATCTCTGTCTTCACCTACTTCTCATTCAGCAGTTCAAGACTGCAGACTTCTTTTCATTACCTGTCGAGGCTGAGAAAGTTCTCTGTTATACTCTTGGTACATCCAGGGCTTTAATGTCAGCAAGGCCTATGGAAACCAGACTCCTTTTGCTGTTATGGTTTAAAGAACCCCTGTCATTACACTAAACCCCTGAGTGTCTTCTATCTTTTTGCTTTATAATTGTCTAAAATTCACACTGAAAAGTAGCTGCTGTAGTGGACCAGGTATCCTGGTATCTCTGTCATTTTTTTTCAGTTCTGCTCCAGAATTACACGATAAACACCTTCTTAAGGAGAGTTTGTTTTCTTTTAGATGAAGAATTATTCCCCAGAGATTCCCAGCATAATTTATTCAAACTCCCTTGAAACATATCGATTAGGACATTCAGAGTGAGTGATTTGTGAATAAATTCCCTGCTGGGGAAAAAGGTGTTCGCTGAAGATGAGACTTGGAGAGTATCCTAAGGCATTCTCAAGTGCAGAAGAAAAAGATTAATTATCACTGCCCCCAAAATGAGTGTGGCTAGAAAGATGGAATTGCACAGGGAGACTGTAATCACTATTCTCCTGCTGTACTCTAGAAGAAAAAAGAAGAAAACAAAGAGAATTTGATTTGCAGGAAAAAGGTTTGAAATCTCTCCAGCATCTCATTTCCTCTCCCTAGGAATGCAGGAATTCCAACTCATCCTACATGTACCCAACTCTTTTGATACAGTTATTATGATTGCACTTTGTCCACCTCCACAGGTACAGCTCCTGCTGCAAGTACCACTGCTGTCTGTGGCAGTGAACCTTGCCACCGCCTCTGCTCAAGGCAGCAGCAATAAATCTGGTGGGAGGTGCAACAGCAGCAAAGAACAGCCCCGGTTTTTTCTTGAAAATTCAGCCTAAAAACGTGGAGATGCTTTATAAGTAGGGCTAATTTGTAATTGCCAAGGTAATTATTCTATTAAGGTATTTGAAGAGGAACAGGAAGCTCTGCAACTCTGTTCATGTGCAGAGTTTTCTGTAGCCCTGCAATCAGCAGAACATAAACTTTTTGTTGGGCATCACCATCACAAAGGCTATTCCATAGAGCAAAAGAAAATCTAGATTTTAATTTTTTTTCATCAAAAAGAGATGACACCCATCTCCTGTGAAATTTCAGCTTTTAACTACAGGCACTGTGCATGTTGATATACTACTGCTAAGTCCTGCAGAGGTGTGCAGATGCTTTCCAGGGCAGGGAAATAGCCAGGGTATTATGCAATCCCAGTTTGGCCATGCTAATTCCCCTTGCAGTCACATCAAACAAAATCAGTAATGCTTTCTGCTCACTATGAGATTTTTCTGGGAAAGAAGTTGCCTGAGATAACATCACCTTAATTTTTATGCCCTCACTTCCCAGCTTTCTTTTCTTCCTTGGATTACACAAATATCATGTTTCTTTTGCACAGTGTCCAGCTTCTGGCTAACTCCCATATCAATCTAGTAGAGGTATGGTCAGGAATTTTTCAATTAAATATTTATTAGAAAAAACTACAATTGTCAAAACCAAAACTGACTGCTGAAACTTTTTTTTTTTTTGTATAGATGGTGCCTTAAAAAAGATCTTTTATAGCAAGTTTGGAAGTTGACAAAATATCTCACTGAAATGGTTTAGTTAGTTTTGTTTTGTATCAATGAAAAACAGTTTTTCATTTAAAGAAATCTTTGGTTCAAAATTAATCAATTTATATTGGGAATTGAAATAAAGGAATAACAAAACCTTGTTTTAATTAGTCCAACCAAATACCTACATTTTCCCATGTATGAGGGGAGGTTATGTTTAAGACTTTTTGTCACTATGAAGGGCAGAAACAGTTTTGAAAATGTTAAAGATGGTCATGGGACAAGCCAAGTCTTTCTGGCTCTATACTGGAATCATTCAGGACCCTGTGTCAACATATTCCTAGAGATGCAAGTAAATGAAAAGTAGAATACAAAACATTTATGATTATATCCATTTCCTATTTGCCTATAAACCACTAATTTTCTAGATTTAAAAGTTCCATACTCCTCTGGAATCCAATTTATCTTGTTTTCAAGCAGTTGTGCTGAAAACAGCCTGAGTGCTTCCACATGAATAATGAAAATGTCTGTAATATAACTAAAAATGGGCAAACAATTCAGAGGAGAAAGCAGAGCTCAAGCTATAGAATTCATAAATACTTGGTTAAGAAAAGAAGCCAAACCAATACTTAGTGAATACATTGAGAATCCTTCTTGCATCCAAACCATATTTATGATGTAAATAAATACCTTAATTTTGTCTCTAATCAATTGATTGCTGCTGATTCAGTTGGATATACCTGGTTATTTTACAGGAGAAAAGTGTTTCCCCATAGTAAGCTTAGTATTTAACTTGGAATGAATACTAATGAAAGCTTTTTAGGTTACCAAAGCTTTTCCACTTAATAAAACAATTATACTTGAATGGCAGTAGTATGTACAAAGGCAGCTAGAAGTAAATTGGTTATTCTGAGTATCTCACGACAAGAAAAAAAAAACCAAACAATATTTAGAACTTTTAGACAATGTAATCTCTTCAATTACAGACATCTAGGCTACCTCTACTAATTCTCTCAATTCTTTTTGAGTACACCAGTAGACAAGTAGATGACTGAACTGAAGGAATGGGACACTTTGGGCATAATGGAGAGGAAAAGCTAGAGTTTCACACAGTCAAGCAGAGTCAAATAGTCAAGAAGTATGCAGAGAAATACAATATTACAATAATATAATACCTGGCTTATTATAGTAATTATAATACCTGACATTTACAGTAAACCTGTGCAAAAAAAAAATCTGTGATAAAAAAAATTACTTCTCTTCATGCATAAAGCAACTGAGTGACTACAATCATATTTACTGCATGTTATGACAAGATGTTTAGTCCTGATTGCACCTCAGCACTTGAACTGTGTGAAAGGTTTCTTGTCTGGACAACTGAATGGATCAGGGATGCAAAACTGAGTGATGCACAGTGACTGGTGTCTGAAAAGTTCTGGTTCAAAGGTTATGAAATTACCCTGGTACTTCTTTCACAAGGCAGGTATCTGTTATTTGTGTAGCTGTTTTCTAGTGTTGCTGAATCATAAATACATCTAGGAATTATTAGGCACCATTTACTATCCCTTTACTTATAAACTGGAAAAGCTATATAAGCTGGTATTTTGAAATTAAAAAGTGAACAGTGAGCAAAAGCTTTACATGAGCTGTTGGAGAAGAGACATAAGTTAAAGAGCAGTTGTAGTGTAGATCAAAGAGTAATCATTTCAACCAGTGACCCAATAAAGTTGCCTAGATGTATTTCTGGTTTAACTCCATCTTAGCGATTGCAAAGACATATTTTGATAAGAAAACAGCTTTATGCGCTTGCATAGAATTTCCATCAGATTCCAAACACATGAGATATGCATCAGGTTCCCAAATAACCCTACAAGGAAGTGGAGTTTTGGTTTCCTGTAACTGTGAATCTATGCATAAAGGCAAGTGCATAAGGTTTTGGTGGGATATTTTGCAGAGTTATACAGGAAATCACCAAGTAAGTATTCAGAATAGAAGGTTTTCTTGAATGCCCCAAATGTCCCCAAATAGAATTGAATATATTTCATATTGGATACAACTGAAGTTTTGGTGGCTTTTTCTCTCTTTTCTTCTCTTTTTATGGTCAGGGAAATGAGGGACAAAGTTCTTAAAACAGAGTGGATTATTTACTTGCATTTTTCACTCCTACAAAGAATGAGGGAATGGTATAGGACTCAGATTTTTAATTTATTTTCTTGACAGTCAAGAAGGTTGATAATGAGATATCAAATTGCTATAAACAAGCAGAAGCAAAGTGATTACTTCTACCAAAAGTCAAGTAATAGCCTGGATATACTGTATCTCCTAAATGAGTCAGGATTACTCCTGGGCAAGTGCAGAGGACAGTTTCCTCCCCCCTCTTGCTCCAGAGGATGACATATGCCATAATGCAGAGGTTTGCAGGTGCTCCCCTTGTTTTCTTTTACAAAAGCAGTTCTGCCATCTGTCTCAGCTTTTTCAGGTCCCTTTCTCTGTTCTCTGTCCTCCCTTGTTATCCAGTGACTGCTTATGCTTCAGTCACAGAGATATCTACTGTGAGGCTCTAGTGGCAGCTCACAACAATTTGGCAAAAAGAAAGATGGTTTATGCTTTACCATGTCAGAAAACTGATTTGAGTCAGTGAGGTTCAGCAGATATGTAGTTATAACTGACCTCAGATTTCAGGAATATTCTCAGTCAGGTGTCCTGCTGTGTCCTTGCCTTTCTGGCAGTTTAGCTATCCAAGTCCACTAGTTCAAGTGAGTTTATGAAGGATAAGCTGCAGAGAACAATACTCAATTCAAGAGAACAATACTTTATTCTTCAGCACCATGTCATATTTGATCTCCAAAATGGTATGAAAGAGATTCAGAGTTTTTCATCCCATGCTAAATGGTTTACACCACTGCATAGTTGAACATTTTCTTCAATGACAGCAGACATTGGTTACCCTCTGGGCACACTTGCAGTTTACATGGGTTACTTCAGTATGCTTCCTTTGGAAAAGGTTCAAAGATGATGTTTAAAATAAACCCTAACACAAAAAACCAAATTCCAAATCCAGCAACATACCTCACATACCACAGTTTCTTGAAAAGATGAATTTTTTTAAATTTGGAGTCACTAATCCATAATCTCCCAACTATCTTATACTAACCCAGATGCAAGCTAACCACTAGTTTCCTACAGATACAGAGGGTACTTTTTATGAAATGGGGGCATACTTTTCTGATGTGATGTTCAAGACATAAATGAAAGGAATCAGAAACTGCAATAGATGGAGAAGTAATATATAAACACTTAATCATTATTTAGACATGCTTGGAAAATTTTCCTGGTAACGATGCTATCACTTTGGAAGATAATTTAATAGGCAGAGAAGACAGGAAAACCAGTTTGCTTCTAATGGCATTGCTATGGTGTAATGGGGCTGAGATGGATATATTCAAGACAGATGCTATTATTTGTTCTAGTTTTACCATAAGTGACACTATGATAATTCCGAAATCAAGCCTGAAAGCCCATTAAAAGCGTTTTGCTGGCTTGACTCATAACAAAATATAGGAACTGCTTTTCTGAGTCCTGATGAATGGAGAAGCTTTCAGAACACCCAGACTGATGATCCCTAGCTTTTACAACAAAGTGCAAGGCAAACTTAGTGGTCTAGTGATATGCTTTTATCACTCTTTCTCTTTTAATGGTGTGTCCTTTTCCATCAAAGTTATTGTAGCAATGGATAGAAATGTTGCTTCCCCATTTATTAATTTATTACCATTTCTGTCCATTTGTGTCACTTTCATGAGAGTCTTTAAAAAATTGGTCAGTCTGCTTCTTAGACTCACACAAAGATGCCTGCATCCTTTTTACTGAAGAAATAATTTCTGAGCTCCTGAAGCAACTCTTATAATTAAAGTTTAAGTTAGCATAAAAAAACCCTCCCTCTATTTGGTTTTAATAGTGTTCTCTGCTGTTGCATTCCCCTAACAGACCACACAGATTCTCTTTTTGATTTGTCTTTCAGTGTTCATCTTCACTGCTCTCTCATATTCTAAAAGTTGTCAATGTATAAGCAAGACATTGAAAAAAAACTCCAACAGCACAGAGTTAATGCTTATATTAACTAAACAGAAAATCTAGTTATGGGGAATTGGACACTTTCTCAGTTTTTGCAACCCTATACAGAAGGCAGCAGGAAAATCTGCTGTGATTCACATCTGACAGTGTCTCAGTAGATTAGCCAGAGGCATTTTAAGAGCAAGTGTTCAAATTCCACTAAAGAAAATAAGCATCAAACTTTCTAGAACAGCTGGCTGTTCACAACTTTAATAAATAGCTAACAAAGGAAATTCCTGTTGTGCCCAAATCAAGCACCATACCACATTGATCAGAGATTGTCAACAAACTGGAAAGATGATCCAGTAGCTTAGAACTATCCTAGAATTTAAGAAACTTTACTAAATTGTTGTTTATTGTCTTCTAGTAAGCTACTTCTTTCAATAGGAATTGCACACTAGAGGTTGTGAAATCAAGTATTCTCATGAAATATAATTTCTCCATTTCATGAAACATATATAGGGTTTAAAAATCTTTCCAGGTTTGAAACGAGTGGCTCCAGACTTCTCCCTTGTGTGTGGGTTGCATCTAAGGGGATGTAGCTGTTAGCAGATACAAAGCTAACAGGGGATGCAAGAGATGCAGGTGTAAATACCTTTTCTGCTCATCATGAGCTTAAACTTTCTAAAACCAGATGGAAGAATCAGTGACTTACGATGAGGAGAAAGGAATTTTTGTTTTTGACTAGATAGTCAAAAAGTTGAGCTTGGACTTAAGTGAAAGATCTTTAAGATTCTGAGGTACTCAGACAAGATGATAATGATAGATACAAAAGAAATGAAAATGGCTAGAGAAAAACTTCAACTTTTAAAAATTTACTATTAGCATTTCTCTAAGATGCTGTGTGGGAGGCACAACAGTGTATCTGTCTGCAGTAAGGAAACCCTGCCTGGAATTACCAAGACTGATGTACATTATTTGTTCAAGTCCTACAATCACTTTTAAACAACAGCTTTCATCTCCCACATATGAGTCCTGTCATACTGATAATATCATGGACTAGGGGAACATTCTCTTTTCTCTTCCATGGATCTCTGGAACTAGGGACAGACAGATAATTCAGAAATGTTAGGTGGAGTTTCCTAAATCTGTCCCCAGTCTGCCTTTAGTGCCACCAGCATCCAGGTTTCGTATCTTCACTCAGGTGTATTTTAAGGAGACTTGATTATAGAATAACAAGGGAACAGAAAAGAGAAAGAAGCTATGGGATAACAGGTTTAGGATAACCACAGAGCTGCCAAATTTCTATGCAAAGATAAACACCATTTAGGATGTCCAGTTCTTTGAAGAGAACTTGGCAGATTGTCTGTTCTAAGCAACATTTACTTAGGTTTATTCTTTGTCCCATATAGGCACCTAGACTGTGGTGGTTTTAATGTGTGCCCTAGTTACATTTTTCTATTTATTTGAATAACATTCGGTAAATTGACTATTTTTTTTAGCTTTTGATTCAGTTATTTATTATAAGTTAGTCCTATTGCATATGATCACATTTTTTTCTAAGATAAAAAATATTAAACACGAGCATAATCCTGAAAATTAAAACCAGAGTCCAATAAACAGAACACCAGAAGAAAAGAAAAATCACAGTTTACATGTGCACTTTTACCAAAATGAGGAAATAAGAAAGTGTGATGCTCCTTCTGCTTCTAGTGTGAGCTGTGCATAGTGCTGGGTTCTGCAAAGCTGTTCCCACTCAGACCAGACAGCTCTGGGTGCAGAGGGGCTATGAGCCATTTGGTTTTTGGAGTGGTTTCTGTGGAGTCTGGGGGGAGGGAGGGGTGTCTGTGTATTTTTGTAGAGTTTTTGTTGGATTTGAGTTTTTTTCCTTCTCATAGAAGAGAACAGCATAGTGTAATGTATCTGGGCATCTGCAATACCTTGACAACATGAGACACCACCCAAAAGCAGCATCCCAAGCATGAGGGTTCTTGGCAACTTTGGTCAAATTAAGTTCAAGCTTTCTGGTTGATGTGTTTCTACCGTGTGTCAACACAAGCAAGTTTTGTGGCAGAAAACTAACTCTGTAGAAGTGAATTATTAGCTGTCAGGTGGATTAATTCTGAACTGATTCACTGTGGTCACTTACATGTGGCAGGGAGAGAGGCGCAGCCATTCTGGCTTAGACTGGCATAAAAGGCTGCACAACTATGAGTGAAGGATTGGTGACCAAGAGAGTGCTTTGCCCTTGTCCCTTCCCAGGATTGAGAAACCTAGCCTGGACTGCAGAATGACTGAGATTTGCAGCCATCTGAGATTTGCCCTCACCTAGGTTTAGGAGCCTGAGTCATTCCTTAAAAAAAACACATTATGGACTAGAATATGCTTTGTAAAATGAGATGGTGGATGCACTTTCTTGCTTTTGTTCAATATTGCAAAGATTAAATAATGTGGCTCCTACATTCTTTAGTGCTTAGAACAAGGCAGAAATCAAGGTGTTTATACTCCACAGTGAACACTGTAATGGTGGGTACTTTGCTGTCTCCCTGGTTAATTTCTCTTTAATTGTTTAATGGAGTTTGGGGTAGGTTTTTTTACAAAACAGCACTGTGGTAACAGTGGAGACTGTTCCTGCCTTTGAATATCTTCAAAACTGGTGATTAGGGAAGACTTTTTGTGATGGGGAGGGGAGGGTCTGAATTCCCTCAGCTTCACATTGGGTGAACCCAGGTGTATCACATCGTGGATGAAGGTGACCCTCCTGCTTTATTTTATGAAAGAAAATTTGAGAAAATGGCAAGAGTTTTGGTGAGGGCAGGAGGGATGAAATAACCACAAACCTTACATCTGACCAGCCTCCTTCCCTGGCTATGTTTTTGGAATGACAGTTCGTTTGTGTCTGGTGTTTTGTGGTGAGTTCAGCTCTTTTAGAAAATAAGAAGCACACTCTCAGCATGTCTTCTGGACCAAGCTCCTCTGAGATCTCTGGCAGACAACACGTCCTGCTGAGAGCTGGTTGTGACCTAGTTAGCAGAAGTAGTTTCAAGCATGAGTAACAGGCACTAAGTACACTTGACTGGGGAAATTTGGGTACCTAAGGGTGAGAGGGGAATGGGATATTGTGTGTTCTAGACACTCAAAGTTCTCTTAGAGGACTGAAAGCCAACTAAGTCCTAGTTTGGATGCCAAATATCTGTAGCAGTTTGGGGTCAAGGTGCATACACCAGCTACTGCCATCCCAGCTTGAGTAAAAAAGATAAATTCCTCCTTGGCCATATCTATGCTAGGCCAGTTCCACCTATGCACAGATACCTCACCCTGGAAGGCTGCATGGAAGAAGGAGTTACAGAAAATGTTTAAATTAAGAGAAATATTTTAATTGCATTTTTTAATTCTCATCTGATCCCAATGCTTTCCTCAAGAAGATGACTATTAGAAATGCCTCTATCCCCTGAATTATGGAGCTCTTAGATTTGATTCCTGAATGGATATTTATGGCATTACTAAAATGGCTGCTTTCTGTTTACCAGGGGGTTGGTATTCAGGACACCAGTGGTGCCAATGAGTATGTTATTCTAATATTTATGCATCTTCCATAAACAGAATTGCTGAAAATAATTTTAGGGAAATTTTGGATAGAAGAAAATTACCTTTTTTAAAAAAAAAAAGATAAAAACAATGAAACAAAATTAGTTTTTAAATGCTAAGGGTACTGATCAGGATACAATGAAATTTCAAATTATCTCTAACAGCAAAAAAGTCTTTTGGAGACTTGCAGTTGACTCAACAGTACCTTCCTCATTAGGACCATAGTCTCGTATTAGAAAGCGTGCTGCAGATAAGAAAGGTCTTTAAGAAAGGAGGAGCAGGAATAGAAGCATCATCTAATTGTTGGCTCTTATCTCCTGTTATCTCCAGATCAAGGAAATTTAGTTGAACAGCACATAGTTTTGAGTGTTTCAGGAGGAAATTCTAGTTGCAGATAGGAAAGGAAAACAACCTTGGTTTTGTGTGGGGTTTTTGTTGTTGTTGTCCATATGCCATTATTTATTGCACATAAGGGAATTATTCTAATTTTTAACTTTTTCAAAAGCAGGATTTCTGTAATATCTTTCTTAATAATCAGGCTGAACAAACTTCTTATAAGACTGAATTCCTCAAATGCTACAAACATCTAATAATAAAAAGCTATTAGAAATCAGAAATTTTAAAAAGTTACTCTAATAGATTTACTTTTTCACTATCCTTTAATAGATTTACTTTTTCACTATCCTTCTCTGCTATTCCATACTTCAAAGACTTTATCACCACGGCCTTTTAATTCACCTGTTCTTTACTAATCTCCTTCCTTTACTAACTAGCATCCAGGCTCATGTTGCACTCAGTACCCTTCACTGCTATCTACAGAGATTTCAGACTCACTATTATGCCTGTTTCTTGCCCTTCCAGACCTTAAAGGTTCTTTTCAAATTCTCTGTGTTCTCGCAGTCTGTGCTGGTCATTACTGCTGCTCTTGAGATTTGTCCCTTCACTTAGAACATCTGAATAGCCAGTTCTGAGGTGTACACACTAAAATCATCTGTCCCTGTCAATAATTCAGTCCTCCTGCTTCCCAAGTTCAGCAGTTCTTGCCTCAGGACGTAAGCAAGGATACAGCTGGAGAGCCAGGGGCAAAAATCTCACAATGAATAGAAATGTGGCATAAAAAGTTCTTTAGATCTTATGGAAAAGCTGTATGGAAGGCAATGAAACAACACTTAGCATCTCAAAAGAAGATTCATCCCACTTAGTGAATAGGATAAACTTCTGTACTCTGTGGAGCTGACTCAAGCACTTCTTCCTTCAGGGAATTTTTTTTTAGCTTTCTGGAAAGAATGAGTGAGAATTAAATTGAACCACCTGCACATCTGGTCACAAAGTATGATTTTTCAGATTTTTCTGCTAGGGTGAAAGACTGTGTTCATGTTTATTGTTTCATTGGGGGGAAATGTAGGAAGGAGTTTTGCCTTGCAATTACTGATTTGGACTAAGACGTTTCCTCCCTGGGGCAGATCTGTAGGGAAGTATTGTGATGCTTTGATGGAGAATATTTTTAAATACTTCTCAAAGACAATCTAAATGTCTCAAAACTCCTGGAATTTTCTTTCTCTGGCTTCACTGTAACTCACAGCCTTATTGCTATAAATGTGCTGTGACCCGAGGCCTCTGGAGAAAGAGTGATAAAGGTTAGATATTCTTTATTCTTGCCAACAGTGTTCTGCCTAAATCCAGACCTAAAATTTTCTTTTTGGGGAGCTGCTGATTAGAGTCCTAGCAAGAATAAGCATGTGCTGAGGAACTCTTCTGTTTGCCTTTGAGAAGCGTTGCTTAAAAGTGAACAAAATCCAGAGTTCCCTGACACATCTAAGCATTGCAAGTTCCCATGGTCCATCCCCATGGCTCACTTGGGAACAAGACAACAAGATTAGTTGTGCCTGTGTGTGGCATCACAACAGCAGCAGGGCCAGGGAGGCTCAGGCACTCGGGTGGGATGTGCAATGCCTGATGGAGGACCATCCACTGGACACTCAAAAGATAAGTGCTTATCTTGGGCAGCCAGGCTGTCTCAGTGTTGTCCCCACGTGCTTGCTGGAAGTCTCTGAACTCCATACTTTTATATGGCCTTTAATAAATGGTGCAAGCATACCTACAACATCGGAGTGGCTGCTCCATCTGATCAGGGGACAGCTTGCTGGCACACATAGATAATACACGTGACACATGCTGCCTGCTGGTATTTCATTCACGCAACATCTTAGAAAGGAGATGTGGATGGAAATGTTTTCAATGTGCTAATAGCACTGACCTTTCTATTTCCATTATACATCACTCAGAAGCAGTGACCAGGCATTCAACATCTGAGTCTGAAAGCCAAATTTAGACATTTTCTGAATGGGTTTATTTTTGTTTGAACAATACAATTATTTTTAAATAGAAAAAATAAACTGAAGGTTATAATTGTGGGAGAGCATGGGAGGCAGAGCTGCCTGCTGATCACACTAAATGTTCGATCCTTATTCAGCCACCAGAGGCTTGGGTGCAGCCAAATTTTTTTAGCTAGTAAAGTGCCTGTCCTGAGATAGTGCTATTTTTCACAGTGCATAGTAACGGGTAGGATGACAACAAGTGGAATAAAGGGTATGATATGGTTATTGTCAGTTCAAACCTCTTCTTGGCTCTAAAACCAACTTTTTATATGTCACTCTGAAACCCTCATAAAGAAGAATGATCAGTTTCCATTCAAGCCTGCAAGTGGGTCAACATAACAGAACTGCAGTCTGAGAACAATCATCAACAATCACCAATTCAGCTTAGTGGCTCGGACTCTTCATTTCCTTGACAAATGTTTAATTTTCTCTTGTTATCTGACTTTTCTTTAGAAGGTGAGTCATGTGACAACAAATCAAAATGATGACATTTTTGTCTTGTGCAATCTCAGGTAGGTGAACCAATGCATTTGCAACACAGTTGCTATTGCTGGAACCCTTCTCTTCTAGACTAGTACATGTCTACACTGATATTTTACACCTTTATCTAGTCCCACAGGATACCAAGATTGAGAAGCACTTTTAAGTAATATACAGAAGAGTTTCCTGAAAGAGCCATTTTGTCTGAGAAGAGAAATTATACTAATACTGAAGCTTTTTTATATCCAAATCAACATGAAAATATATTTTGATGATGGACCAAAAAAAAAGACCCTTTAGGCTGTCCCGAAGTTCATGGAGGTGGATCTTTTCGCACCCACATGACCTCATGTGTTTTGCTGCCACTATTCACAGTGAGGAGGATCGTACTGGATCACACAGCACTGAAATCCAAGCAGCACATTTCTAAGATTTCTTCAGGTGTTAGCTGCACCTTGAATACTCCTTATCAAGGGATCCCCTTTATGTAAGCAGGAGTGAGAGAATGCTCATGGAGCAGTCACACAGGCTTTACTGCATTCCTACTCCAGGGAGCCCCACAAATGAGTTCTGAAGGGTAAAGGCTGGAGGAGGTAGTTTGTGATTTAGAGGAGAGCTGCTGTCACAACATTTGAGCCCCCTTGTTTCACAAGATACAGATTTTGCATTCTGAATGTTATCTCCATTTTTTTTTTTTTCAATGTCCATTTGATCCAAAGAGCATTTCTGGGACAAATGTTTAAAGGGGAAGGATATGAATATGTCAGGTGAACAAATGGAAGGGAGGAAGAACAATTTAATATGGATGATTGCACAAGAGCAAAAGGAGAATAGCAGTCTTTGAGTGAATGTGGCTGGAAATGAGAAAAAGGTTTTCGACAGGAGATCTGGAACAGCCTCTGGGTAAGAATAGATGTAAAAAGAAAAAAACAAAAAAAAAAAAGAAAAAAAAAAAACAAAAAACCAAACCAAATAAAAAGCCTCAACCAACCTCCTCCCCATCACCCCCCTAAAAAAAAGCCAACAAAAACCCAACAATAACAACAAGAAAAACCCAAAAAAGACTTCCTGCTTTTAATATCGACTTGCTCAAGAGAAGGAAAGAAAAGGTAACAACCTTCCTTGGTTGATGGAAACAGACAGAGTCTGGGAATCTATTACGCTGGGTTTTTCCCTCAGCATACGATCCTATATTCCAATGTTCCTAAAGCTGGCACAGTGGCACCTGCTGGAGTTGGCCACACTGAAAAGCAGCCTAACCCACAGTGCTGCCGAGCACACGCTGCCCTCCTGTTCCAATGGCAGCATCTCCAGTGGATGTCCTTGGCACCCTGCTGGATACACTCTCTGCCTCGCAGGACAGGACTGTAGCGCGATTTAAAACTCTCGCACCTAAATATTCAGCAGCCAAAATCGAGGTGTCTCTGGCATTCAGTCCCCTTGTTGTGTGTTATCTCACTGCCCATCAGGACAATTCTACTTAACAGAGCCTAAATAGAGCCTCACAATCATATGTTTGAAATGTGAATGATGACTAGGATTGCATGTAAGAGTCGTTTCTGCCATAGAATTCCATTCAATTTAATGGAAAAATATCTTGAACATTATTAGCAATTCAATTATTTGGAGTCTTAAAACCCCTATGAACTGTCTCCCATCTCTGGCTGGATCTTCAATAAATTATGCTTTCAGATAAATTTAGTCTTCTTACATTAAAGCCCTTTTAGACCATATTTTCTGGAATTCAAGGAGACCTTTCCCCTGTCTTTCAAGGGACATACAGTAACTTACTTCTTTTCATTATAAAATAAACTACATTACATTTACTTGGTCTACCACCATACTTCACAAGTAATTTACTGGAGGGGCTGATTGGTGGTAACTCATGCCCCACGTGCCCTCCCATGCCCCACAGCCCATGGGTGTGTTCTCTCACTGTGACAACCAGAAGGCAATTAATTCAAAGTATCTGAGACTTAATTACAAAGAAATATATATAAGCATATATAAAATATATGCTGATATGGATTAGTTAAAGCAGCTCCCCTAGTTCTGGTCGAGTCCAAGAATGAAGTGTTGTTAAAATTCAGAGTAATTTGGGGTTAGAAAAGGTATGCTGCCTGCATTATTAGAATTACATATGCAATGACTAGTTAGTCCCTTTTGTTACCTGTAAAAATATTTTATTGTATTATAACTGTGATATTCCAGGAACTTGTGTCACAAAAACAAACAACCAAGCTAAAAGAAATATGCATAGATATATATTTTTTTAATACATAATTTAGTAAAGCTTGGATAGGTGTTATTCTGTTATGAACAGGACTGAGCTCACTATACTGGAGTTACCTCATTTTATGAGGATGACAGGTAGTGACAGATAGGTCTACAGATAGTGGTTTAATGGATCCCCAAAATCCCCTATATTCTTAAAGAACTGATGAGCTGAAAGTCATGGGATACATATATGCAGAAGGTAAAATGCTACTTGCCATATCCTTCCATTCTCTCTTTTTCATTTTTTAAATTCAGGTCCACATTGCTCAGTCATCCAAAGTCTTCATGTTTTTGCAGGGTTTTGCTTACTGAGCAATTTTTTTTCTAACCCTAATTAATATTTTTCATATTGATATTCCAATTACATGTTCAAAGGAGCAGTTATATTGGAGAGGTTTTACCCTGGTGATCTTCAAACAGGTAAGAATATTTGATCAGAAAGACTAACTTCTGTTTATTTTATCCTGGAAATTGTCTGGATTTGGAGATTTTCTGGATCTTAAGCTCTGTCTGATGTTTATATATCAGCATTACTTTGGTATTAGGGAAGCTCGAGCAGGAGACAAGATTTTTAATGTTAAATTTTAACCCTTGAAATCAACAAGAATTTTGCCCTGTATGTTTAATTTCTGCATCTGCCACTATTTTACTGTGTGATACTCTAATTGCTTAATTGATATGTATCTGCACTTCTGTTCTGTGAAATAGCAGTGCTGTTGTCTCAGCATGCAAAGGTAATTCAGTGGTTGTTTGAAAAGTGAGCTTGTAGGAAAGACAGCATGATGGAACGATTATCTCAAAGCACTTACTAGGTCTAAACCCAAAAAATCTCGAAGGACAAGAATGGCTTTTTCACAATGTGTTCCTTATTTATTCTCAGTGCTTGCTAAATTGCTAGATTCTCAGGATAATAATATGATGATGAGTAGTCCCCTCCTCTTTTATTATTTTCAACTTTCTGGATTCTCTATTTTCTTTAAAGTTCCTGAAATGTTACATTGTATGAAACCAGGACACTATATTTGCCACAGCATTATATGCCTGACCAAGAAAAATGCTCAGCAGAAGGATACGTAGCAAGATACATAATTTTCCTGTTACCTCAGCCCATACAGATAGGAGCCACTCACCTTTCCTAAACTTCACACTTTCTTTAATAATATGTTTAAACAATTCTCTCTCCTGTTATGTATGAAAAAAATTATTATTGAACATAAATCATAACCACCTTGTCCCACAGGTTTGATAGAATATTAATAGTAATAAACACATGAAAGACTTGAGTGAACTCAACATACTCAAAACCATTCAATATGAGTTATTTTAAATGCATTTTTAAAAACCATATATATTTGAGATGTGTATGAGAGTTATATTAATATTTTATATAAGATTGCCAAATTCATGGTATGGTCATCATATTGACTTGTGTTAGTGAACACAACATTGTGATTCTAGAATAAACATGATAAAAGTCAACATTGTAAACATTAAATGTATTAAAATCTGATAAATCTTGGTCTGAAATTAAACATAGGAAATAACTATTAAGCAGGCATGTTACTAACTGGGTCCTTCAGGAATATGTTCATTTATACAACTTGACAAGCTACCCCTCTGTTGTGAACAAAATAGAAGGAACCATAAAACTCTGAAGTGTTCTTGTTTGTGGTAGGCAAATATCAAGGCAACAACATAAACTAACAAAGACAAGTCACTGACTTGAGGTGATCTGGATCCATCATTAAGTAAATCTCAGCAAAGATGGTTTCCTTTGGTTAATATCATATGCCTGAGAAGAAAGAATGCAGGCCAAAGGCAGAGGCATTCCTGGAGAGATGTGATGTGCCTGTACTGGAAAGATTAACAGTTCCAGGGCTTGTTCTCTGGCTCTTGGGCTAAATGGCCAATTTAGTTAGTCATACAATTAGAGTGACCTGCTCTGCATAACAGGACAGTCTTATATTACCATTTTATTAGGAATGATCCCTGGAATGTGGTAAATTTCCAGTCAGGTCTGGGACCATTCTAACAACTCAGTACACAGAGAATCAAGTTGGTGTGCAAAAGGTCAGGATTCTGTTAGTCTGCAGAGAAAAAACCTGTGACTCTTAACAAAAACTGAGAGTCATGACAGCTCTAAAAGAAGTGCTCAGTGCAATCCTGCACCCACAGGAGCTGTGGCTACAACCTTGACTATGTAAAGCTGAAACCTTAGACAGCCACATGAAAGCCATGTTACTTCTGTATTTTAGCACTGACTGCTATTGAAACAACAGTTGTAATTTCCTCAGATGAAGATGGTTACTGATCAATTGAAGTAGGTTAAGAGGAGCTAAGACAATGGTTGAAGGAGAACGGAATATATTTGATGGCAAATGTCCTCAGGAGCCATTTAGGTTAAAACCAGAAAAATTTCCGGAGTGTATTTCTCAATTTCTGAGTAGTCTATACTGCAGGATGAAAGGTGACATACAGACAGTAGAGGTAAAATAAGGTAACTTTCTTGCTAGTGCTGCTTTGACTAGATTTTTTGAGTGTCCAAACTTTGTCAGCTGTCTCTATTCTAGACTGCAATTAGCAGTGCAGGCATAGGCTTTGAGACAGATACTAGATATGGGATGGTCCTTCTGCAAAGAGAGCTGAGGACAAATCCAATAAACAGTCAGATTTCTGTACTCTGAATCACTGACCAATGCCCAGTCCTACATGAGCTATCTGCTCAAAGCTGTTGCATCTGTAACTTCACAGTTTACGAAGTAGCCGCATTCACTGGTGTCAGAGACTGAAATACTAAAGTTTATGTCTTAAACATGTCCATGAAGGACTTTTAAAACTGTATTACAAAAGCTGCAAAGCCTACCACACCCTGTATGGGGCCCTGACTGAGGCCTTACACTGCTCACCGATGAAGTGAAGATAAAGTAACAACTCAGGGCTGGGGACATCCACAAAGCACAAGCTTAACACCTCAGCAGTGGAGATCACGTCCCCAGGGCTATCAGGTGCCAGGTTGGCACAGACCCTCGCACCAAAGGGTGGAGAGAGAGGCTTTGGGTGTGTGGTCAGAGGCGCAGTGACCGCCCACCCTCCCCTGTGCAGACCAGCTCAGCTAAGGGACACTTCACCTGGGGAAAAGCTGCATCCACATGAAGGACAGAGGGGCTGACATGGCCCATCAAAGGGCCCCTCTCGACCCTGCACCACAGCACCAGAGATGATGCTACAGACCCTCAGTGCTGCGAGGGACAGGGTCACACTGGCCCCGCAAGGGAGACTCGTGGGCATTCCCACCCGCCCAAAGCATGGATTATTCCACGGCACTCTGTACTCTGCAGCAGGTGGTGGCGTGGCAGCATGCCATGGCAGCGGGGGACCCTCACCACCAGAGCAGCAGATGGAGGGGAGCAACAAGACATCGCTGGGATCCTCGGATGGGCGATGTGCTTCCACCTAACCCCTGCCACTCTCTCCCTGTTCCCCCACGCCGACTTTTTTCTCTCTTTCTTTCTTTCTTTATTTCTTTCTCTTTCTTTCTTTATTTCTTTCTTTCTTTCTCTTTCTTTCTTTCTTTCTTTCTTTCTTTCTTTCTTTCTTTCTTTCTTTCTCTTTGCTTGTTTTACTATTAAATAAAATACATCAATTTTTTGGCACCAACATCTAACCTCGTTTTGTTTCAAACTCGTTTTTGGGTGTATTTTGAACCTTCTAAGTTCTTTCCAGTTTATACTCAGAGACTAAATTTTCTTTGCTCTTCTGGGTTTAAACCGGATTGCAGCAACTGGGTATAGGTATTCTTTTTATCCTTTCAAGATTCTCACTGTAAGAGTACTTTTTTGTGGTTGCTCTGTGCCTTAATTTTACATATCAAATAATCAAAGAATTTGAAAACAGCCTTGTCTATTCTGGTCAGCACAATGTTTACCATACAGCTGCGATTCTGCTTATTAACATCATCTGGAATTTTTACATTGTGAGGGTCAGTAAGTGTTTATAGAAATATTTAGACAAATGTAATACATATAATAGTGAAAAAATTCTACACATTAGATTCCAGGTGATCAGATATATCAAACTGTATCAGTTAGACTATCAGATCACTATAAGACAACTGTATTAAAACAAACTAGATATATTTTTAAACCATTCTATATGAATGATAAAATAATAACTTTTACATCTCAGTCCTCTCTTCCTAAATCCATCTTGAAAGACATGAAGTATCTGATTAATATTTTAGGACTTTGTAATTTCTGAAGATAATATGACTTGGAAATAAAAGTACCTTTTGGACACTGAGTAATTAGGACGACACTTCCCACCTACATTCATTAAATCAAGGCTACTTGTGAAGCTCTCATACAGGAAGTTATTATTCACTGTTCTCAATTTTCATATGATGCAAATCATTGAGAGCAGCATCTACACTACCCAAAGGTCTGGTGAAATGTGAATATCAGAGAGCATGTGCTGTCTGCAGTACTGTCAGAATAAGGCAGATTGGATAAGAAATTCCTCACTTCAGAAGGGTGTTCCCATTAAGCAAACCATAACAGCAACAATGGCATTAAAAATTTACTATACACTTCTTCACTGTGTGGCTAGTGAGGCACTGGAACTGGTTGCCCAGAGAAGCTGGGGATGCCCCATCCTTGGAAGTATTGAAGGTCAGGTTGGATGGGCCTTTGAGGAACTCAGTCTAGTGGAAGGCATTCTGGTCCATGGTGAGGGGAATTGCAACTAAAGTAAACGTAGGGGCCCTTCAAGCCCAGACATTCTATGGCTTCCTTCTAATTTAGGCTTCTATGAGACCAACATATATATTGTGATACTAGTCAGCCAGTGGTACTGTGAGAAATGTCAGGACTTCCTGCAGTTCCTTGCCACAGCTGCAATGTGCCCAGGACACACTGCCTCTAAGGGTACTCAGTGTTCTGAGATATCTCTCTTGGAAGCAGTCTGAACTACAGTATCAGAGAATCACAGAATCACGGAGTGGTTTGGGTTGAAACCTTAAATATCATCTAATTCCAACCCCCTGCCAGGTTGCTCAAAGCCACATCCAACCTTGCTATGGAAGCAGGTATGGAAGTGCTGTGCTAAGGATAGTATGACAGCTTTCATCCATGCTTCATGGAGTTTAATTGCTTTCTCTCATAGGATTATTTTACTTTGACTGTCATGAGTGGCTGATAAATGAAGACATTGTTACGGCATACCACAGCACAGAAAAACACAAGACAGCCAAACTGCCCAAACCATATTCAGCCTTCCTAAAACAAAAAATAAGACCAAGGCTTGATTGTATTTGAACTTAGAATTTAGCAAGGTGGCGTAATCAATTAATCAGGGACCTGAGTCAGAGTGGCTGTGTCCTTTAAAGGCAGCGTTACTGGGACATTCTCTCTGCTAGTCTGGATGTACAGAGATGGGCTATATACAGTGGTTCAGCTTGTGATCTCTCATATTTCAGCAAGCACAGAGCTGGCATCACTGGACAGAGCAGCCAAACTGCATTACATGAAGCTGCTTTGGTAGCAGAAGCTACATAGCTGTGTTAATGCATCACTGTCTAATTTACCTCTTTCTCACTGAAGAACCTAGGCTAGATATATACTATTTTTGTATGGAGAAAGATTATGCCCCACAGATGTAGTGCTTAAGATGTGTGCAAGTTTTAATGCTTGGCTGCTGGATTTAAGATGTTATTAAATTTTCTTTCTGTTGTATCTCCCTGTAATTTTCCACATACATTCTATTTAGACATTTACTGATTTCTAAGAACTTACTGCTGTTTGCTTACAAAGTAAATAATGTATGAAAATTTCTATTGTATGAAAGCTAAGATGCATTTCATTTATATTTTATAAATAAAATATAAATGAAATATGAAAGAAATATGAAAAATGAAAGAACTTAAAGACAAAGCTATGATTTAAAATTTTTATGACAGTATGATAGAATCAACCTTAAATTGATTAAAATAATTTTATTTAAGTCCAGATTCATTAATATACCAGAATATAACCAATTTTTCAAAGCACACGAGTAATTTAAATTGAGTTTATATGTATTTTGCATCACTGTGCAAATCAGATGAAGCACACTAGGGAATCAAGCCCTTAATGCTGGTTCAGCCGAGGCACAGGTTACATAGTGGCTGGGCAGGAGGAGCTGTGCAGACCCCGAGTTCATGTGTTTGTGTGCTTTAAGCATTCCCCAAGGTCCCTGCCAGTCACACTGCTTGGCTGTTTCCTCTGTGGATGCTAGATACAGCAGCAATGCCAAGGAAAACCTTTAGAGAGCAAACACACGACTTCGAGTAGAGACAAAATCTCTGTAGAAAAGACCTCTCTAAAATGGTTAACTTTCCAGAGAATCGGAGTGAGATGTGCATGCAGCTCCCTACATCAGACCTTCTGTAGCCAAGACGTGCAGAGGTGCCAAGCTGAAGGGCTGTGCTTCTTTGGACAGCTCAGTGGACCCCCAGGAGTCTGCAGCCAAGCTATTTACACAACACTCCTTACAGCCTGCATAGCCATAGCCATTAGCTATAACCACAAATAGATAAACTTAATTACAACTTAATCTATTCATTTGTTTTTATACCCCATGCACAAGCTTTTAATTAATTAACGGTATGGAAAGTTTGATTGCATTATTTCATTATAAAAACTACTTAGAACAAAGGGTATGTCAACAGAAATGCTAAATTTCATGAAGGATTGAGTTTTTTACTAATTTTAGCTCAAGCCAATTAGCACATGAATTTTATGTTCTTAGAAAACTCATTCTGTATTCACAGAATAAGCAGTACTAGTATGGTAGGGATATATTTTTCACTAAAAAAGCTGAAACCTTAGTATGAGTGCAAAATAAATCCCTAACATCATGAAGATATGATCAGGAGGGAGCTAATGGAACTGTAATGAACAGTTAATACTGTTTCACTTAGTACATTTCTGGCATATTCATGAAAATCTCCATATGTTCATCCTTAAAGGCATGCATGTTAAGCATACAAGTAAGAAAGTGCTATTTAAAGATACTACGATTGTAAAATTTATTTAAGATAATATATTTTTAGTGAAGAAAAATATATATACCATATATATCTCTCTCTATATATATGATTTGCCACATATACACACAGAGATACATATATACCACCTGAGAGCGGAAAATCGTGTCTGAGACTGGCTGACATTCCTCCTATCCTGTCCCCATAACAATACCACTCAGCCTCTCCTTCTTTTAGTCTTTTGGGAGATGGGGATTAACACATCTGAGGTTTCATGCATTTTATTTTTCGTGGAGAATTTCACAACTCATGGGTTTCTACCCTTCTCTACTTCATCACGATCCGCTGTGGATTGTGTTGTGCTCCAAGTTGTGTCTGCTGCTGATTTCAAACTGTGAGAACTTCTGGATCTTTGGGTCCGGGTTGTGTTTTTGTAGTCCTTTGGTGTCTTATTCCTTTATTATTCTTACAACAAAATCAAAGTGGGGCTACCAGTGAGATCAGGGAAGTTTTCTGCAATGTTGGTCTGATCAATACCTCCTCAAGCAGGACTGAATTCAGGAGTACTCTTGTGAAGTAGACTTGTGTCATAGCTCCTTACAAACCAGCTACATATTATGGGACATTTAAACTTGACTTTTGAAACTATGCATGTTGATCAATATGCACATCCTTATAATGAACATTACACAGAAAAATTAGAAAATAATGCTACTTCAAATGTACAGAGTTCATATATGTATATGTCCCTTGACATATAGTTAGCATTTTGTATTTAATATACTTGTTAAAAATAAGAATTGCAGTTAAGAATAAAATAGTTCGTCTTCTTTTCAGGATTTTCTTTTCAGAAAACTGCATTGGGACAGGGAATTTTTCACAAAGCTGTCAGTCAGATTTCAATTCAAATTAATAGTGCAGGGAATATTTTTCAACAGACAGCTTTTCAGCAGCCTTCTTGAAATGAGCTCATAGGTTCAGGGAAATTCTTTGGGCATAAGTGTCCATGTTGCATAACAAGAAAAATGACTACTCTAATCTATAGATTTCAACATAAAGACCAAGGACTGAGTGCAGCTTTACACTCCTAGGCAGGCCTCTCAGCTTGGTGATTGGCAAAATTAAGGGACCTGACCTGCCAGTGCTGTGCCTGTTCTGGTACAGCACTGTACAAAAAGTGGACAGTCGTGGCACCTTACACAGACACAGCATGTGCTCCTCATCCCATATGAAAGCTAAGGAGCACTGAGTGAAATTATCAGGCAGCAGGTTCATAGCAAACAAAAGGAAGTACTTTCTCACACAAATCATAATTAAATTGTGGTGCTCATTGCAACAGAACAGGGTTGAGACCAAATCATAAACAGATTGTAAAAAAGGGAGTAGGGAAACTCAAAGTTTATTAAATATGACAGTCTGGAAGCAAACTTCAGTTTAAGAAATCCGTGTTCTTTTGCTGAAACTTGAAAAGATGCATCAGGAAAAAATCCCTGTATGCCAATCCTGTTTCTTACGTTTTTCTCCCTTCAGCATCTGCTAATGACTGTAGTCAGAGCCAGAATATTGGACTAGATGTTCAACTCACTATAGCAATTTATTTGATTGTATTCTTTTAATTAAATTATGTTCTCATTTTGGTTACTTAAAAGGATATAAGGCCCTGATGGAGAAAGGCATTTAAATGCTTTAATGCTCACGTTATTTCAGGGCACTTATGTGTGTCATAGCACTTCCGTCCTAGGCCATAAACTTACTGGGGTGGGGCTCACGTATATTTTATTACGACTTTGCTTTTTCTGGGTCTGAGCTAGAATAAAAACACGTATTTGAAAACAGTGATAAATGTGTGCAACACTGTTTCTCTATAAAGGTTAAATAGTTTGTTTGTCTAAATGGCTTGTGCCACAGGAAAATTCCCCAGTGATTTATGTAAGGATGATGACACTAGCATCCACTGATGTGAAAAAGAATCAACTTCCTTTGTAGAATTCCCCACATTTGGAACGTGTGAATATTACATTTGTAGGAAGCTATTTTTCACCTGTTACCCATAACAGTATTGCCAGACAATATGTAACTTACTTATATTGACCTAACAAGGTATTTAATTTTCCATCCATTTTGCAAAAGCATCTGACTGCAAACCTATGACACAGGTTGGTGAAAATCCAGACACAGCAATGAGACCGAATACCGAAAACCATAAATTTCACCCCTGCTGTTTCTAAGCCTGACAGCACCAGTAAGGTTTCCTTCTAAATCAACGAGAAGAGATAGAGATGAATGTTAGGTTGGCAGCCGAGCAAGCGAGGCAACCTCGGCGTTCTTAATTGCGGGCGGTTCCATCCCGAGGAGAGGCGCAGCCCCGCAGGAGCAGCTCACGGCGGCTCTCGGGCGCTCACCGCATCCCCGCCGTACCGAGCGCCCAGCAGCGCGTGTTTCCCGGGGGTTTCCCGCTCCGCCGGGGCCGTGCCGCCGCACCGCTGCCCCGCGCTGCCCGGAGCCGGGCACGGCGCACCGGGAGCATCCCTGCCCCGCCGGCCGCGCCTGTCCACCTGCTCCTCCCGCGGCCCCCGCCCGCCTTCCGCCGACATTTCCAGGGGAGGGGCGGGAAGGAGGCCGGGGCAGAGGGATGGCGGTGCCGCAGGGTACGGCGGGCGGGGGAGGCTGGGTGCCGCCCGGGGCTCCGCGGCCGCTGCCTGCGGGGCTCTCCGGCGCCGATCCGGCACGGCCCGGTGGGGCAGCTGAGAAAGGGGTCAGAGGGAGGGAGGGATGGGAAAGCAACTCCTGATCTCAGAGCAACGGCTCGCTTGTCCACCCTCACCTTCCGCCGGCTCCTCGGATTGAAATAACAACAACAACAACAACAATAATAATAATAAATACACCCCTTCTCCTCGCGCGAAGCAGACCCACGTTACAGGCAGGGGAAGGTCAAGAGAAAAGGCAGGAGGAGAGCTGCCTCGCCTCCGAGCTGGAGGCTGTCACAGCGCCAGCCTGTGCCCGCGGCTTCCCCGGTGGCGGCCCAATCCCTCCCCTGCCCGGGCTGGGCAGCATTGCCGGCGCGGCGGATGCCCCGCGGCACCCCCAGCACAAACCGGGGGGTGGCGGAGATGGTGGGGGGGGGCGCG
The DNA here is from genome assembly GCA_013396875.1 of Vireo altiloquus. Lineage (NCBI taxonomy): Eukaryota > Metazoa > Chordata > Aves > Passeriformes > Vireonidae > Vireo > Vireo altiloquus. Next base: position 74,722 of record VZRF01012197.1, read on the forward strand.
GGGAGAGCCCGGCGCACCTCTCCCCACCCCTTTGTGCATCGCGTGCAAGACACACACACACACACAAACACACACACGCAGATCCATCCATGCAGCTCCGGCGCCGAAGCCGCCCGTTGTTACACAGACACACAGGCACGCTTTACACACAGCCTGTCCCCTCGGTGAATGCGTTTTCTGTTGCACTCTACCTCCATCCATCCATCCATCCATCCATCCATCCATCCATCCATCCATCCATCCATCCTCCCTCTCGTCTACCTCCTTCCTCTTCCCCCCTCATCCCCTCCCTTTGGTCGGTGTGGTTTCCCCCCACACACACACCCTTAGCATCACTATAAAGCAGACATNCACTATAAAGCAGACATTTTGGTGCCTTTTATCACGGTTCAGGCTGAAATAAGCGCGGAGCGCCTTACCCACCCCCGCCCGGCTGCGTGCGGTTGGCGCTGAGCGATCCCGGGAAAGGCTGGTGCGGCTCGTCCCTAGCGCAGCTGGTTCGCTGCCATCCGCCCAACTTCAGCACCCAGCCGGCGGGGAGAGGGAGGGAGGCGGCGGCAGGCGGGCGGGCAGGCAGGGAGGGAGGAAGGGAGGGAGGGAGGGAAGGGGGCAGAGAGAGAGAGAGAGGGAGAGAGAGAGAGAGAGAGAGAGGGAGAGAGAGAGA
>VZRF01012197.1:75403-94551 GCA_013396875.1 Vireo altiloquus
GGTCGCAGGAACGCTCCCCCGGCAGCCGGGCCGGGGTCTCCGCAGGCGGCCGAGCGGCAGCGTCCCCGCTGGTGGGCCGGCAGCGTGTGGCGGCCGGAGCTGCACGCCGCCGTGCCGAGCTGGGAAAGGCGAGCGGTGCTGGGCTGCGGTTTTCGTTTTCGTTTTGGTCCCCGCATCGGTATGTCCAAATAGATTTAAAAAAATAAAGTGTACACACCACTGTCCAAGACTTCATTCTCCCCTGAAGCCGAGGGAGAGACGGGGATTTAGTGGCCGAGTAACTTTTTGATGTTGGGCACCTGAAGCACAATTTCTGAATAAAGGACCAGTGTGGATCTGCATGGATCTGTTGGTGTCGACTGTGAGAATCAAGACCAGGATGCTCTGAAAATCTGACCCTGAATCCTGAATCCCACCAGGTCTTGCCAGTTAGTTTCTCCCATCTTTCAAATTCCAGTTTCCAAATTTTGGCTCAATAGAAAATATTGTTCCGCTTTCCTACTGCACCTTAGAAATCTGGAGCCTGATATGCCTCCAGGCAACAGCCCTGGAAAAATAGATATTTGGCATCTGGATCCTGTCAAATCTTGCCATGAATCCAGAAATGTTAATATCTCAGGAGAGAATGCATTACTGCATTTACCACTCCACTAAAACAGTCTGGCAACATGGTACAGAAAGGCACAAGGCTGCATTAGGGTGGTTCTGCGGCTTGCCAACAACGTGTATCAATTCTCTTTGCAAAACTGGTCAATACATCTGTGTATCCTATCTAAAGCCCAAAGTGGAGTGCTACAAAAACTGAAGCCAAAAGCACACATATTAGTAGGGCTGAAATTAAAAGGATTGAAAGCAGTCCAGAAGGACTAGCTTGCATGAGAGCTGAAAGAGCATAGGCACATCAAAGCCAGCTCGGTTCTTGGGAATCTGTATTCAAAACACAACTCATTTAAAACATGACAGTAGCAGCCATGGTTGTCTGGCTTACTTTTTGTCTTCTAGGATAGAAGTTTCAAATTCTGAATCTCACAAGGACTAAAGTCAGTGTTAATCTCCCTGAAAGTCTCTCCTCATAAAACCATGACTTCTCTTTTCTTCTGATCTTGATCCTTGTGGGGGAGAACTCCTTGAACTGGAAGCCACAACTCTGCTGGATTACCAATGGTTATTGGCATGGCAATTTGGAAGTCTTTATGGAAATCTAAGTTATATTCCCTATCTTTAGAAACTGCCCTCGGAAGAGTATTATAATGGATAAAATGTATCTATGAAGCATCAACAGTGTTTTTCTTGGTTAATTGTACTGCTTAAAATATTGAGAATCTTTCCACAGCTTTAAAGAGCACCAGTGCTCAACTAAGGCCTCATTTAGGAAAAACCTCTAAATTTAGGAAATAACCTTAAGGCTTGTTTAAACTCATGTGTTGAAGCTTAATGACTTCATGGTAAAGACTGTGAGCCTTCATACCTGCTTAATATTAGGAAGGCAGTTCTACTCTGACAAGAACTGTGAAACCAGTCAAAGCAAGTATCTTCTTCTACACATTTAGTAGCTACATAGAGACGTTCAGCTTAAAAGGGAGACTGAGTAATAGGAGACTGAGTAGTGGGTAGGATTGAAAGAAAATAATTTTATCCAAATATCAGAAAAATACCAAATTCTACAAGTTTGAAAATGCTATGCTTAAAATGTTCAAACGAAAAAGACTTCAGCTTTTTATTACTCTCTTAATATTTCCCACAACTCTGAGCAAGCCCAGCCATTCCTATTTACCATAGTTTCCTGCGCTGAAGCAGTTCCTTGTCATTGCTTGAACTCCTGTTTATAAATCCACTTCCTTTCAATAGCTGTTCAGCTGCTCTGTTCTGGCCACTGCCTAATCCTTGTGCCTATTTTAGAGCCCTGCAATTGCTATCAATGACTTTTTCTTCAAGGCCTTTCTATCCTCTCTCCCTGGTTTATGTGTTTTTTTCCATGCTTCTTTGAATTTCTTAACCCAAATGGTTTCCTTATTACTATGCATTCTTTATTTTTTTTTTTAATTAAAACCTGTTTCCATTGTTTTTCCTAAGAGTTGTCACTACCTTTTGAAAAAAGAGAAATGGATGGAGAAATGTATTATAAAACAACTTGTGAAAATCTATAACATGTACTTGAGAAGGTCTTCTGGAACAAAGAGTCCAAATAAATCTAATAAAATCATTTTACTTCAATATTGTGAAGTTAAATGTCTGTAGAATTCCTGTTGAATTTAACAGGCATGAAGCTAGGTCCCTTATTTTCCAGTATTAAGTCTACACAATCGTTAGTTGTCTATATAATTTCAGTCAATTTCATATTCTACCTGTAGAAATCCAGGCATTTAAAGCTTGTCATGGTCATTAACTCTTAAAGATTACAGTCAGTTAATATCTGCATATCTTCAACATAAAAGAAATCAGAGGCTAACATTAAAACAACTCAGTAGTTGAAGACCTAATATTGATTATAAAGTCATGATCTTCTTTTGTGGCCCCAGCATGACTTCAATGTGATACAAAATGAAATATTTAAGATGTGTTTGAAACACAAATCATGTACATACTTTTTCTTTGTAAGCAGCAGTATTGTAAGAGTTTAAAGGCACCTGGGAAATGGGTCAGCAAAATATCCTGCAGTTACAGAGATTATGGTATTTATGGTGTGCTTCATGCAAAAAAGTGAATCTTGAATCTTTCTTAGCTATGTCTGCGCAATACTGTAGTTCTTTATCAGGAGTGTTTTTTTTAATAACTGTCAGGCTGTCTAATGTTATTTGACACTATTAAGATGCATTTAAAGAACTAAACAGACCTTTCTGTGCTGCTATACATAGACCCATGAAAATTAAAAAAACAACCAAACTCCCTCACCTAACTCTTCTTTATCCCAAGGCTAATGAGTTGAAGAAGTGATCATCTTCTGTCGGTTCTTTGCATGAAAATCTGGCTTGTAAAATGTGATTAGAGCTACAGCATCTCAGTGGTAGGGAGACTTTTTTCTTGCAGTAGCAGCAAATTGAACAAACACAGTCTGTCTCTGAGAGTCCACTTTCCAATTTCCCCAAGCGACATTTATAATTTGGCTTGTTTGTATGCAGAAACAAAGGCTTCAGAAGTCCCCTTATTAAAGAACTGCTCTTTACAGATGGCAGTGCTCTTGTAGAGCGAGACCCAGAGATAATGGCATCTTGTTTTGCAGCTGTTTCTGTTAACTTTGGCTGAGCAATCAGTGTTTCAAAGGCTGGTATTATGTGCCAACAGCCACCCAAAACCAAAAGTCTGTTGACTCAGAAGAAAAATGTCACTGCCACTAAGCCAAACTGAACTATAGCTCTGGTGCTTGAGATGGCTTCAGATGGGCTTGAGCTGCACTGGTGGTCTCTTGATCACAACTCATTTCATTCTGCCATTTCACCAAATATATTCTTTCATCTCAAGATAGGCAAAAATTCCTAGTACCGTTCCTAGAGTTAAATATATTTCATTCCCTTTCTTTAGCAGCTAGAGTGAATACATTTTGAAATGTTCCATTGCACAGAAGCAGGAGATGGAGATTTGTTTCAGTAACCAGATGATTGCACTCTGCAGCAAAACATTGCTGGTCTTTAAGTGGTACTGAACAGAAAGAACTGATAGTAAGATTTTAAGACTAGGAGTCATAAACCCCACTTGTACTTATTTTGTGAGTACGTTTGGCATGAAGTGTTTGGAACATGTCTGTTTCTAGTCATTGATAATCCCAAGGTTATGAATCTTGACAAATTCACAATAAATTATGAAGATTAAGGTTAAACAATGAAATACTAGTTTTTACTTAGCGTGCTGATCCACAAACTCTTTAATGTTTCTTTTTAATGTTGACATCCATGATACATCCCCACCTTTAAAAGTCATGGGATTTTCATAATGTGATGTCCCTAAAACTTTGTTTTTTCTCAGTAAATAATTATTTTTAAAAATTTATTCTGAGTCAAGAAAGCTTTTAAACACATGCTTGTTCTCAGTAAATGAGACTTATATAGAGATTTAGTGGTAATTCCATGCTTTAGAAGTCCTATAAGAATACCATGTTGATTGTTTTGTCAAGTAAAGGTTTATAATTTTCATTTATAAATTTCATTTTACTTAGTTTATAATGTCATATATTTTTCTGAAGGTAAAATGAAATCACAAAGATTTGTGCTTGATATATTGTCTCTACTTAGTTGGTCTACTTCATGTTTCCATGAAAATCTCAGTTAAGCTGAAGCTAAAGGTCAGAGTGCAAATAATAGTAGTTAAAAAGCCCCAAATGCCCTCCACCTCATAGCACAAGAGTAGATGAAGGAGCTTATATTGTTAAAATTCAAAATGGTATGGTTTGACTTAAAACCTCTGAGCACTTGAAACTACAGAATATGGGTGAATACAAGGCCACCTCTCAAAACAGGCAAATATTTCAGGTGGAGAACTGTAATATAAAAAATATAGAAAAAGTTAGATGTGTTGCAATAAAATTAGTTATCTTATTTTGTGAGTTTGGGTAAACTCTGTTCTCTACTATAAGTACAGGCAATGTGTTCAGTATAATATGAAGAAATTAATTTTGTGCCTAGTAATTAAGTGAGCCCATATTCTAAAAGTATTAATTTTGAAATATATTTAATTCCTCTTCCAAAATTAGTAGCAGCAGCAAGACCTGGGATTGGGAGCACATTTAAGTGACCACCTGTAGTTTCTGAGAGAACTAAGAACTTTTTTACGAGAAGGAAAACCATGAAATACCATAGCAACTCTTTATGTTATGGATATAAAGAGTCATGGTATGTCTTTAAAAGTTGTTTAACATGAAGCTTTTGAAATTCATGTGGCTGTATATTTCTGCCTGTGCTTTGCAGCTGGTGGCAAGGCAGTGAGGGTCTGATCTGTGGCTGAGACTTTCCCTTTCCTCAGCACCCTGTAAGGCAGGTTTTACAGCTCTCAGCCTTAGAAGTTTTATTGTGCGGTCAAAGGAGCAGGGTGAGCAGCTTCCTCTGCTGTGGGTTGTGAATCATTTGTCAGTCATCCCCACTATGTTTGGCAGGAGTTTTTTAACTCAGCCCAGAGCCAACCAGCATTAGAGAGGCAACTTTCCCACCTGGCTCTGGTGCCAGTCACAGGCTGGTGCCAGGGGTTTGTTCATTCCCACCATCTCCAGACACATGGGTAGCCGTGGTTCCAGGCAGCTGGGAAGTCGTCTGGGCTCATCATCTGCAGCTGCACCCCTTAGCACTGCAAAAAGGATTCAGCTTTGGTCCTTCTGCTGCCAACCTTGTTGGCTTCAGCAGTAAATGTCATATCCCATTGCAAAGGCATTTCTTGGTTCTTGATTCCCTCTTCGTCACTGCATATTGAAGAATCCTGCCAAATTCATATGGGTTTTAATGACTGAGAATCAGTATCTGATAGTAATTTGAAAAAATTCCTTGCCACAGACTAGACACCTTCTTCCTCTCTTTTTGGGTCATCATCACGACCTCTGTTTGCAGTTATGGTGGGTCCCATAGCAGTGGTGGGAAGACCCTGGGAGACAAGCTTACATGAATGAATCTCTACTTGTGCTTCCCTGTGGATCACAGCACAGCTGTCCTCCCCATTCAAGCATCTGTTCGTCTAGCTTTTGGATCCATGAGGAATCCAGATGAAAGTCTCCTCTGGCTGCCCTTCCCCTCGATCACCAAGAGATGGAGGCAGAGCTCTCCCTCTCCGGGGCCTGGCCACTCTGCTCAGCCCGTGGACTTAGACCCCTTCATGTGGGGGCAAATAATTTAATTATATGATTCAACAGAGTAGATTACTTATAGCACACTCCTCTTTAGATGATGTCAGGTCTTGCTAATGGTATTTTTATTTGCACATAAACAACCATGTAGACGCCGTTCTCTGGTCAATGCTTGTTTTTTCCTCTTTGTGATACATAAAATGAAACCTTTTTGAAGGAAAGCCGTACGCAGCCACAGGGAGTCCACACGAGGTGGCTTAGGTAAGTATCATTTAGCCAAGAGACTAGGTAAATATCATTAAATTGTCCTTGTGAGGAATGCCTCATGTATTCTGTAACATGTAATATCCTTTTGGGGTATCCCCTGTTCAAGCCAATAATAAATGGAAATATGAACTTAATTCTCTGTCTTGTAAGCACTTATATAAATACTTTCAGATAATTTAGTGTGTTTTAAGAACTTGTCAATAAAGACTGACAAAAGCAATGGGAGCATTTTTATAAATTAGGACAAATGGCCTCAAAATATACTGCAAGGGCTTATTTAGTCTGACCCTCACAAGGAAATTTGAAGCTCTTCTTGTGTCATTTTCTTGATTAATTGTTTTTGGCTGTGTCTGATCACTTTTCTGAATTTTTGAAAAATGGTGTCATGTCAAAATTTGTATATGATGCAAGAGCAGTGGACTGGGTACTGCCGTAGTAAGAAAACTTTGAATTTGCATAATAAAAAAGCAATCCTTTCTATTTGAAAATAACCTTCTAATAAAAATTTATGAAAGTAAACTCCATCAGTCCTCACAAATCAGTTACTTCATTGACCTTAAGATTCAACCCACAGATTATCTACTCAACAACAGACTTTGTAGATGGGCACGGATTTGACCTGGTGAGAGATCACAGGTGGAACAGAAATATGTTTTCCACCTACTCGAGCAAGAATAATTTCAGTAAATTTAATCCCCCTCACAGAAGGGCTATGCCATGTGCAAGCACTGTGGCTTTCACTGCAGTTATCACCATTTTATTTTTTTTCCAATTTGAGTCTTCTGCAGGACACTGGAAACTTAGAGGCAACTTCTGGCTTCTGAAATACTTTCCTGAAAATCAAGAGACAGTGTCCCTGATGGATTTTCTTACACGATAAATTTACTGTTTAATCTGAAAACAGATGGCTTTATCCAAAATGCTGAGAGATCAGGACATTTTTTAGCTCAGCGTCCTTCTCACAGAACAATAAAGTGGTGTTGACCTGCAAGTGACTTATGCAGCTGATAAGAGAATGGTGCTTTTCAAACTTTCCTATTAAAGACCATCTAAAATTTTTTGAAAACATCCCAGTGCCCGTGCAGTTTTGCTACACTCAGCCCAAAATTAGCATAATTTCTAAATGCTTTTATATAGCTTGCTTTTCCAAATTTAGTTTCTTCTCTCGATTGCAGGTGTTAGGGTATGTAGGATGTGTTCTGTTTCCTCTTTTCCCACTGTCACTTTGTGTGGCAATCCCAAGCTGATAAGTAATGACTTATACCAAGCTTTCCTTGCCCAGCATCACTGTTGTAAACTGCATCAGGTTTGGACCCACAGCATCTCGAATTATTTTGGAAATTTGCCAGTGAAAAATAGGGAATGGGTGTAAATCCAGTGATTTGTAAAGAATTAATTAGTAAATATGCTGATCTGTGCAAAAACGGCCTTTTTATGGCTCCATTTGGACGTTTTTAGCTTTTTTGTTTCTGTTATTACTCTTGCAATCTTATGGACCTCTGTCTTTATGACTCTGGAAGAGTGGAAACTGCACTCTCACTGACAAGAAAAGGAAGTGGTCCTTTATTTCAGCTATGTATCATTTTTGCTGATACAAAGTCCTGGAGACTTCATTCTTAATTTTTAAAGTAATATTTTATGTCCTAAACTAATGTTTCATTTAGAGCATAAAGGAGAAGGTCTTTGCCTTACTTGCAGAACTGAAAGCATTTATATTTGAGCATACCATAATTACAACATCAATCCAAATTATAAGAAGACTTGTAAATTTGCCACCCAAATTTGTCATTGTGTTTCAATGACCTGAGCACCTGGCTGGAAGCCAACAGGCTTCATGAGGTTACTTTCATACATGCTTATTTCTCATATATGGTTATTATGTATGTGTCAAAACTCACTTCCCTTAGTAGACTCCTGGATAAGTCTTTATTTATTTAAAGACCTTTAGACTGATCTTTATTTATTTTAAAATGATAAAGCAATTCTGAAGCTAAAACCAGACAGCCACAACAGCTCATTATTTCTTCTTTATCCTTCATCCCTCAAAAATTTCCTGTATTTATTTTCTTCTTCTGTTACCCTGGTTTTGAATTCATATGTCATTTCTCTTAAGAAAGACTCCATCTTTATTTTCTAACACATATGCCTACTGCTCTTTAAAAAAAGGGAAAGAGCTTGCCATTGTGTCAGTTGTTTAATATTGTGCAGTTTGATGAATAATCCATAAACATGACCCAATAACATTGTACAGAGAAATGGGAACTCGCACTTTTTTTTTGGAAAAATCACTACAGGCTCCTAAAATGAAATCAGCCAAAACCTTCTCTCCCTTTAGTAACTGTTGTCTAGAACCTAATTTAGGGCATATTATTGTAAATCGTGAGAAACTCTGTTTAATTTAACACAAATCAGAATGATAGTGTGGTAAATTAGGTTTCATGATACCTTCTATAATAAAAGATAATTAATAAACTCTAGGAAATTCGTATGAAGTCAAAATCTGCTCACCAAGTTTCTTCTTCTTCACCACAATGAAACCCAACATCTTTTCAACTCTAGTTTGTACCAAACCTAAGAAGATAGAACTATAAACCTGCTGTGGATAGCATCACTCTTTGCAATTGTAAAAATCAAGCTTTTAAAGATCAATCCTTTGTTTGGTAAATCTCTCTGAAGCCTAACATTCAAAAATGACGTGTGGCTGATATTGCCCAATAAAATACTTTAGGCAGAAGAAACAAGAGAAAAGAGAGTCGTTCTGAGGATTTTTTTTTTTTTGAGACCAATTCTTGTCGCAGCCCAGAAGGCAGCAGACCAAAACCTGAACAGCAAACTAAGCCTGAAAAATGGATGTTTAGAACCGGCACCCTCTAATCAAAAAGGACTGTTCCCAAGATATAATCAGAGCTGTAGTGGAGGGAAAGCATCTGGAAATAGAGTTGAGCTAAGGAATACTACAAAGAATTCCTAACTACCACTTTATGAATCAAATCAAAGGATATAAAATTAAATAACATCAAAGCACCTCAAACTGCAGACCCTTTTTTATACTGGCCAACTGTTGTTTATGAGATACAGGTATTTCTCATGACTGATGTGTTGTCAAAAGCAGATAGATAAAGTTGACAACATTAAAAAAAATTCATATTTCAGAAATTATTCATTATTTAGACTTAACAACCTAAGACATCCCAAAGCCTCTCATTTTTAGAGAGAGGACAGGGAAGAAGCATTGTCAGCTCATGAATTTCTGTAATGCTGACCTTCTAGAAACATCTTAAATTGGTTCCTCTAATTCATTTACAGTTTTAGAGAAATCCTGGTCATAGTTTGATCTCAATTAAAACTATAAATTAAAAAACAACTCCACCAAATTTAATAGAATTCATTGAACAGCAGTGCTATTTTAATTTAGATCAAGATGAAGTTCACAGGACATTTAGATCCCATAGCCAGTAATATGAAAACATTTCTTTTTCATCTAAATCCCTAATGAATAAGAACATAATCCAAGAAAGGAGCCTTTGGTATACAACCTTAAAAAACAAAACAAAACAGAATAAAACAACAAAACCCCTGCAAACCAACAGTGAACAATAAAACTTTTTTTTTTTTTTTTAGTAGAGGATTGATATTTCCAATAAGAGGCAATAAGAGTAAGAAAAGAGGAGTATAAGCAGTGCCTGTGTGTTTTAAAAATGATTTCTGCTCTGTTTGTCACAGTGTTACAAGCAGTAGCAGCCTCTGATAGACATACATAATCACTGGCTGTAGGAGAAAATAATACAAATGGTATTGCACATGCATGCACAGACACACAATGCCTTTGGTGCTGTGGGCTTTCTGTGAAACCATTTTGATGAAAAAAATGACTCAAGCAACTATCCAGGTCATTCTTTTAATAGCCCTTTATAAATTTAGATCTTGGATAAAGCTGTCCTTTCAGTTATACAATCTCAGTCGGGGAATCAATCGCCAAATTCAATTCTACTTCACAACCGAGTAGATGAAGGTGTAGTTCAGTTACACAGGATTGAGAAAACTGCTTTGTAAGTCTGCTTTTGTGCCTGAGATTTGCTCACATGTTTTTGTGCCTGAGATTTGCCCTCCAGAACTCATCTGATTTATGATAAACCCCACCTCCTCAGCTCTGAGCAGGCTTGGGAGGCATTTCTTCAGGTTAGAGGTTTTTAGATCATATCCTGTTATGAAACTTGATACAAGGAAAGGTGTCTGACTTTTCTGGTAATGCTGATGGCTGGACTATAGTTTGCAAGACTCTCTCCATCACCATTTAATCTGTTTGTGCATACAGAAAATTGCAGGGAAGTTAATTTAATTACCAAATTCTTAACCCTATCTATCAATTTTCTGTGAGTCAAATCATAGAATCATGAGCTGGAAGGGACCTTGAAGATCATCTAGTTCCAACTCCCTTGCCATGGGCAATGACACTTTTCACTAGATCAGGTGTTTTAGAGCCCTATCAAACGTGGTCTTGAACAGCTCCAGGGATGGAGCAAGTCTAAATGAAGGTGAATACAAAAAAATTCCCACTGTGAAACCAAAGGCTATTGTATGTGATTTCTTTATATAATATATATGTCTAAAGTGAATCTGGTATTTTATTCCTTACCCACTCAGAGCTCCCCTGGGTTTTGGTGTAGAACTATTGTGTTGGAATTGGAAATGAAGTTTGCATTTCAAAGTAAATAAAAAGGCAAGGGTTGAGAACATCCAATTTAAGAGAATAACAACCTGATCAACACACAAGAAATGCAATGGTAGGAGTGGGATAATTTTACTGATGAGACAGGAAAAAAGGAGAGGAAAGAAGCTGAGGACCAAAGTTTGCTGATGGCAGAGATCTTAACATTCCTGTGTAAAGGACTGTCATGGATTAACTTCAGCCAGGAGCCAAGCCCCAGACAGCCCCTCACTCACTCCCCCACCAGCAGTATCAGGGAGAGAATCAGGGGGGTAAACGCGACAGAACTCATAGGTTTAAATAAAGACAGTTTAATAAGGAAGCCAAGGCCACTCACACAAGCAGAGCAAAACAAGGCATTGATTCCCTGCTTCCCGTGGGCAGGCAGGTGTTCAGACATCTCTGGGAAGGCAGGGCTGCATCATGTGTAACAATGGCTTGGGAAAACAAACGCCACCACTCCAAAGGTCCCACCCTTCCTCCTTCTTCCCTCCATTTTATATTCTGAGGATGATGTAATATGGTCTGGAATATCCCTTTGGTCTGTTTGGGTCACCTGTCCTGTCTGTGTCTCCTTCCAGCCTCCTGTGCACCTCCAACTTCCTCTCCAGTGTGGCAGTATGAAAGCAGGAATGGCCTTGTCTCTGTGTAAGCCTTGCTCAGCAATAACAAAAAACATCTCCATATCATTAAGTCTTTGTTCAGCAAAAATCCAAATCATAGCCCCAGACTGTGAAGAAAATCAACTCTACCCCAGCTGAAACCAGCACAAGGAGCTACGAACATAGACTATCAGGAGTGAGAGTGGTGTACACCTGTGCTTGTCTTGTGGAGAAAGAGCTGTGACTGCTGATATCAGAATACTCAGCACTTACAAGTCAGTGTCAAATGTGGTCACAGAAACCTGGCAGAATGCAGAGTTTATACCTAGGGAAATGGCTGTTTTAATTCTCTAGGAACTTTGTAGCATCTCTGCTTTCTGCCTAGCAAAGACAATGCCATTTTATTAAGATTAGGTGTTAGCCTAGATTCTATTTAAATGTTCCAGCATTTGACACGTTTAGGGCAGCAGCAAGGTTATGTGATTGGTGATGTGTATTGGCCTGGAGTATGTCCTGGTCTCTGCATTGTCCTCTCCTTTTTGTGGGATGTTATCCCTTGAACTTGCCAAATTTCTGTAACAACCCTATCAATCAATGGATTCACAGGAACATTTAAACCAGGTTGTTAATTAACACAGGGTTAATTAACATCAGCAGAAGATTTGGAACTAAAGTTTTGTAAGCCTAAATATTGTGATGGACGTCTTGAAATACAACTAAGATTTTTATCTGCATTGATATTGGTGGCCCCCAAAATGAACTCATGCTGCAGAGTTTCTCTGTCCTATGGATCAATGATTATCCTTTGTAATTTACAAAATAAACATAAACATTATCACTGTAGATCTTAGTGAATAATTCAAATTATTATAAGATGTCCTTTACATTTATTTTTTTCTTTTCAGAGTGTAATAATAATACTTTCCACTGTTAGGTCTGCATTGTTCAACTTCCCATTTTGACCCCAATGTTCATTACTGAAAGTTTACAGTGAGTGAAATCCAGGTCTGGAATTTGAAAATCTGTTTCAAAGAATTTGAATTTTTATCAACAAATTAGAAGCCTTTCTGGTTCCATTATAAAGCTCATTTATCTAAGCTTTTCTTTCCCAACAGGCAGTAAATAAGCATGTCTGCTGTTTTTTCCTTTTTTTTATATAATATACACTTACCTTTTTTTGTTTATGTGATTATCACAACATCCCTCCTACACAGAATTCACATAACTTTTCTCTGTGGGGGAGGAACAGAGAGGAAATTTCACATGACAGAGACATTAGTCTTTGTTTAGTCTTAATTTGGGAAAGTGTTCAGATGCTGTGATGATTGGCACAGTATGAATAGGAAAGGACAACAGAGTAATTCTGCTTTTTGTGCCATAGGAGCTAACTGAGGGGAAAATTTGTCTGACAGTTCCTAAAATTAACTTGAATCCTCCTTCTGCTAGACTTCATTGGAGTAGGACTGGGACCTTGATCCTACAAGGGTAGGATGTGTTGAAAGGAAATGAGTGTTGATTCCATTTTAAAATATTAATGTAAGTTGCTTAACCAAGAATGAAGAGATAACACTGCTCACATAAAGAAAAGTAAGTGTGCTGAGTCCATTAAACAACACTTACAGTTTCTTTCAATCCCACTGTTAACTTACAGTAGATTTTTTTGTGAAATCCTGAGCTCTCACATGTTGTGTTTGCAAAAAAAGAAAAAAACATTGGTTTAAAAGAGTTGTCTAAAGGAAAATAAATCCCTCCAGGTATACCAGGCATACTTGGAGTACATATTTTGCTAGACTTTAGCCACACTAACTTTAGGAAAAAAAAGCTAGATTCAATGCCTTCTGCTTTGAGTTTGGGTTTTATATCTTCATTCTCCTTCTGTATACGGAGAGAAAAATGCCAGTTGTTCTCTAACATCCATGTGTTGAGCTATAAGACCTCTGCCAATTTTTTGATAAAAAATTGTAAAAACAAGCTTTTTAATTATATAAAACACCTTGGATGGTCTAAATCAAAATGTTTTATAACCTATTTAGATTTGGTGTTGATTTCATATTTGCCATCTGCACCTTGGTCTTCTTGGACCATGAGAGTGAGTACAAGAGTCTGTTCAGTTTTTCTAATAGCGAGGTTCTTACACTTTTCGCTGCAAGGCAGTTGACATCTAGTAGTTTCATCCCACAAGCACCAAGTTCCTCCTCCAGAGCCCTAAACTCTTTAAACCCCTGCAGTAATTTGAAGGAGTAAGGAGAGAAACTGGGAAATTAACAGGATTCCATTTCTTGGTTATTAGAGCTAACTTCTCCTAAGCCTTATGTAGTGAATGCTGTATTTGGTGTAGTCCTTGCAGTTCTCTGCAGTCTGAGAGAGAGGCTGTTTGAGCTATTAAATAGCTTAAGCTTTATACTATGAATTAACAAAACAGTGAGGTGGGATAAACATGCACTCCCTATTAAAGCTTTGTCCCTGAAAGAGTCCCAGTACCTTCAGAAATCAAGCCAAAAAGCAGACTGAGAAAAATGAATGAAAGCAGTGGGAATTTAAAAAGTAAATGCTACATCAAAGGGACAGGAAGGAACTGCTCTAACACTGCTGTGATTGCAACTGGGCACAGTCCCAGGAGGTTGGGAGACAAGCACCTCCAATAAACAGAGCTGTTTCTGTACCAAGTATTTACAAAGCCTTGGTGAAATATGGAAATATGCTTAGTAAAAGGTGATGAGCATGCTGGTATCTCACCTTCACAAGAATTTACTCAAACATCAGCAAATACAAAACCCAGTAAGGACACGTCTTGCTACCAGCATATGAACCCCAGTAAAAAGGATGACCCCATGAAATCATTCCCTGAGAGCTAACCAAACAAAGGCATTCAGATATGCCAAAAGGCCCTGTGTAAAAGCTCAAGGCTTTGAAATGGATTAGAGAGGAGAAAAAAAAAAAAAAGAAAAAACCCACAAGGCTGTTTTGCACATTATTTTAGCTTAGTTCCTCCCAACTGAATGAAACAACAAATCTAAGGGTAGTTATATTGACCGTACAACACCAAAGCAAATTACTAATTAGCTATTCATTCTTTACTGAGTACTCCAAGAAAAGGAGAGTATTTAATTCTGAGAATCACCATCCGCTCCTGCCTTGCACCCTGATGAACACAATGCAAATAACCACTGTGACTTGGCATAAGTTACTTGTTCCACTGTAAGTGTTCCCAAACCTCAATCTGAGAAACAGAAGCACAGGAAGAAGTGCCTGCATTTCTCTTTTACTGAATAGATATGGGCCTTGGGATGTAGACCACTCCTAAAAAGCAAGGAAAAGGAAGTGTCTGACGGCTCCTTATTTGCCAGCCATTTGTATATCTGCCCAGCCAGAGCCACATGCAGCCATCTCCAGGTTTATGATGTGCACATTGAAGCCATGATTCTGCAAACAGTTTTGGTTGTGCTTATTTTTAGGCAAATGGGTTATTTCTTATGGTTAATTTTACATGTACGAGTGGACATTCAATGCCTGTAAATTTTAAAATATACAAAAGAGGAAGAAAGCACAGGATTTCTGAGAAATAAAACTCAGCAGATCCCGGAAGGTCAAAATCAGTGGCACAGAGTCTAGTTGGAGGCCTGTCAGTAGTGGTGTTCCTCAAGGTTCAATACTATGCACATGATTGCTTAACTTATTCATCAGTGACTTGGAGAAAGGGACAGATGCCTCCTTGGAGAGTTTGCTGATGACACAAAGCTTGGAGGTGTGGCTGATACCCCAGAGTGCTGTGCAGCCCTTCAGAAGGACCTTAACAGGCTGGAGCAAGGGGCAGAGAAGAACTGTCTGAAGTTTGGCAGAGGCCAATGCAGGGTCCTGCCCCTGGGGAGGAATAACCCCAGGCACCAGCACAGGCTGGGGGCTGACCTGCTGGGAAGCAGTTCTGCAGAGAAGGAGCTGTGGGTCCTGGTGGACACTAAGCTGTCCATGAGCCAGCAGTGTGTCCTGGTGACCAAGAAGGCCAATGGTATTCTGGGGTGCATTAGGAAGAGCACTGCCAGCAGGCTGAGGGGGGAGATCCTGTTCCTCTGCTCAGCCCTGGTGAGGCCTCATCTGGAGTGCTGTGTCCAGCTCTGGACTCCTCAGGACAGGAGAGACATGGAGCTCTTGGAGCAGGCAGCAGAGGGCAGTGAAGATGATGAAGGAACTGGAGCACCTCTCCTACAAGGAACTGCTGAGGGAAATCAACCTGTGCAGCCTGGAGAAAAGACAACTGGGAGAGGAATTCATCAGTGTCTATAAATATCTGAAGGGAGGATATTTCTTTCAAATATCAAGAGGATGTTTCCAGGCTCTTCTTGTTGTGCCAAGCAAAAGGACAAGAGGCAACAGACAGAAATTGCTGCACAGGAAGTTCCACCTGAATATGAGGAAGAACTTTACTGTGTGGGTGACTGAGCACTGGAACAGATTGTCCAGAGAGGTTGTGGAGTCTTGCCTGCTGGAGATATTCAGGAGCCATCTGGATGCATTACTGTGCCATATGTTCTAGGATGACCCCGCTTGAGCAGGGAGGTTGGACCAGATGATCCACTCTGGCCCCTTTCAATCTCACCCATTCTGTGATTCTGTGCTTATTAAGAAGAAAGAAACAAAAAATAATGCTTAAGTCACTCCCACCACCATAATAATAATAATTAAAAATAAAACAAACCTGAAAAAACTCAGTACTCACATGCATAAATGAATGCTTCAAGTGCTTTGGTAGGAACAGAACTGAACAGTAGGGCCATGCTATTATTTTTCAGAGAGATAGAAAAGGGCTAATTGCTAACTGACAGCCATGTGATAGGAACAGATTTGTTGATGTGTGTGTTCAGAGTGCAGAATGGGAGCTGATGTGGGGTCCTTGCAGGGCATAGCATATCTTGTAGAGAGAACTGGGCAAAAAAAGCTCAGTGTTGGTATTAAGCTTTAGATACTCATGTCTCCTATTTGTGAAGGGGATAGCAGAACTTTCATGTCTCAACAGAGAGAGCATGATAATGGAAGCCATATATAAGCACCATGATAATGGAAGCAATATGTACGGACTTAATGGGCTTGGGAAAATTATGTTGTGTGACCCAAAGCACAGTAAAGGTTTTAGGTGTTCCTTATGTGGATACATATTTTCATGCCTCTTCAGCTGTTCTGTGATCAAATTAGAAAACAGAGTCAATAAAATGTTGGCATGATAGCTCTCTGAATAGCCAACAGAAAGTGAATTTTCCCCTAGCAGCTCATTGACCCAGTCTGTTTTCAGAGCCCTTGTTAACCAAAGACATAAGTAATACAGTCGAACACAACTGACAAGCCCAAACACAACATTCTCCTCTTTGATCTGTGCTCCAGATCTTTTATGTGCCATTCGAATATCAATCTACAGCACACCCTTCTTTTATTTGCTGTAGAATATGCAATGTATTGTGATTTGTGATGTTGATCAAAGGAATAACTTGATTGGGATGATTAAAGTAGGAAAGCAGACCCATGTGTTTCTCTTTTTCACAAGTGCACACAAGGGACAGAAATTAATGAGAACTATGTTGGAGCTGAGGAAGCATCATATCACCTACCCACCCCCCCTCGGTCTGCAGGACTGTGAGCACAAAAAGGGCTTAGGAAAGAGCGTACACGTCTTAAACTATTCAATTCTATTTTCAAATGCAGAAAAAGATTAGCCACATGGATCATAATGAAGCAGGAGGACTAGGCTAGTACCTCCAGGCAGAAATCTTGTTTTGGATTCCTATGGTGAAGATACGTGTGACAAATCACAGCACATTTCAGACTTTTTTAGAAAGATAGAATTACTGCAGAAATCTTTAGCTTTACACATGTCCTGAGTTTGTTTTCCATAGTTCTTGGAAGGAGATTATTTTTTGTTGGGATTTTTTTTATTTGTTCATTTGGTTGGTTGGTGGGTTGGTTTGCTGGGTTTGGGGTCTTTTCAATGTTTCTCCACATTGCTGCCTACCATTTGTTGTGTGATATCTTCTTGAGAGATTTGATCTCAGGATGTAGGAAATGTTCAGCAAATTTTCCTTGATCTCCTACATCTCAGGGAGCTCCTTGACATTTCAATCTCTCTTATTTTTCACAGCAGCTAGTGAGGTTTCTAGGAGCTAAAAGCAACCTTCCCCATCTCTGAGCTTACCTCTGAAAGAGCAAAATCTATTGAAAGAGCTCTATGTAGGCATCTCACGTCCTAGTTCCTCAGTCATTTCTTCCAATCAATGTAGAACCATTTTTAGTGTGTGTGTTTGTTGGGGTTTTTTTTTTTTGGTCGTGCTTTTTTTTTGTGGAGGGGGCGTGTTTGTTGAGGTTTTTTTTGTTTTGTTTTGTGTGGTTTTGTTTTGTTTTTGGTCGGTTGGTTGGTTTTAGTTTGCTTTTGTGGGGTTTTGATTTGGTTTGTTTTTCGTTTGTTTGGGTTTATTCTGTTTTCCAAGGAAAACGTGCAGCTAATTCATTCAGTGGTGGATACAACAGTCATAGTGAGAACTACCAGTACTCAGCTTTGTGTTTGCATGTGGGCAATACAATTTTGGCCTCCTGGGCTTGAGCATTGTGTGATTCCCACAAGGTGAAACCAGTCTAACAGGCACTTGTGTAACCTTAAAGACAGTCCTTGAAATTCAGATGTCATATTAGAGGCAGAAAGATTGAAAGAAATACTCACACTGAAAATGGAGCAAGCATATTGGGGCTTTTAGCCACAGTATTATCAGAGTGATCCTGAAACTTCCCACTAGTCAGCACAGACAAAAGATTCCTCCCCGTGGATGAGCCTACAGGCTTGTGTTCAGATGTAATTTTCAAGATGTTCTGCAGTGGCTCCTCCCCCTTGAGTGTACCCAGATTTTCTTTGCATGAAAATGAAGGCATGTGAGTATGGGTGGGACTTAATGATGCAGTTCACAGTCCCATACATCTTATTATTTTTCAGATGTAACAGAAAACATAGACATAAATGATCTTTTATCATATAAATTAAAATTGTTCAATTTTTTCTAATCATATACAATAGATTTCATTTTCCCTTATTAAAGCATAGATTAAGAATTTTAAGAACTTTAGGAAAAAAATATGAAATTGTGGATTAATTGAGATTTTTCTAGTTAAGTACTATGTTATTAGTAGATAATAAACTCAAATGTATAAATCAGGCACTTTGCTAGTACATTGGATAAAAACCACCTGAGAATAAACAGATCATAATTTGCAGGTTCTCCCTAACAGCATGACTTTGAATAACAGATATATTTTTTAGAGTGCTCTGTCCAAATTTAGCCAACACAGAAAACACAGCTAATTTGTTTATTTAATGGCATATATTAACCAAAAGGAATTTTCAGCTGCTTTTAGATCTTGTGAAAATGTTGGAATTCTTCCTAAGACTTATGGGATGTTTTTTCAATGAAATGCGAATCTTTTTGATAGAGGTTTGAAGAACACGGCATTCAGAGACTGCTGAACCTCTTAAATCATAAGCAAAACAACAAAGAGAGTGTAACCCTCTCAATTCCACAAAACATTCTGAAAGGTTAATTCTCATAGTAACATAACCATGGTTTACCTACCCATTATAGGCTTGCTATCATAATGCAAATGTGGCTTTTGGAATGGAATGAAAAATTCACAAGTACAACTAGACCCTTTTCTAGCAGACACTACTTTTTTTTTCCTGGTTTTTTGTTTTTTGGGGGGTTTTGGTTTTTTTGGTTTTTTGTGGGTTTTTTTTTGGGTTGTGGGTTTTTTTTGGTTTGGTTTGGTTTGGTTTTTTTTTTTT
>VZRF01012197.1:94607-125725 GCA_013396875.1 Vireo altiloquus
TTTTTTTTTTTTTTAAGTGGCATCCATTTTCTTTGACCATCTAACAGAGTTTCATTTCAGGTTAATATATTCTGATTCCAGTTTTCCTCTCCAACCCCATTATTTAATGGAATAGTCTTTTGGAAATTCAGCAGAGACCATATTCCTCAGCATGAGGCACCCACTTTTAAAATCAGATGGCTTGGAAAGCTCACTCATCCAAGCACGCTAATTGGTTGAACACTCTTGAGTGCTTTATCACATTATTTTCAAGGACTGCCCTAAATACTAGGAAGCAGGCCATGGTTCCGGCGATTAGTGCCAGAAAGCTGAATGTTAATTATTGCTGGTCTACACTAGTATAGTGGCTGATTATCTGCAGCAAATTTCAGAAATAGGCTATTGAAAGACCTAATTAAAATCAAATTATTTATATTATGAATTTCCAATCAATTCAGTACAAAGGTTGATCACACTTTTTTTTTATAGTTGTTTAGAATATAATGAAAAATTATCAGTTTATTAGAAAGATTTTACCATTGCTGTAGAAAAGATTGTGGTAATGACATTATACAGGATGGGAAAAAGAAACAATAGACATTAATTTGATTTCTGTGAGAGCAGAAATTTCAGAGCAAATTTTCTTATTGCTGAAATATATAACTTCCCTGATGGTTGACTTCTTCTGACAAAAGCAACCTAAATATATTTTCAAATGTCTTCCTTTTAAACTGAATTTCACCTCTTTACCAAATTATTATTGCAAATTACTATACATATATTGCTACATATTTTCAACAATCTGAGACTATATATGTTAATTTTGCATATGTATATGACCTGAGCTTGATTACCCACTCATATTATATTTACTATTATTCTTATATTTCCTTTTTTTTTTCACTTCTTAAACTGCTTTTATCTCAATGCATAGGTTTTACCTTTTTTTTTTTCCCAGTTGTCCTCCCTGTCCCACCTGGAGGGAGTGTGAATAAGCAACTGCATCAACTACATGGTTTTTAGTTGCCATCTGGGGTTTAATCATGACAACAACAAACCCTGTTCATTTGTGTCTGTCAGTCACTTCCAAGCAAAGCAGGCTATTTTAAGGAAGCAGATGAGGAAAAAGAAACACATGACAAATCTAACAGCTCTAATGAAGTATTTTCAGGTGAATAAGAGTATCTCCAAACAAAGTTGAAGGATCCCATTTGAGGTTTTTACCACTGAGAATTTTGAAAATGAATTGCAAGACAAACAATCTGGAATGCTATTGGTAGTTCAAAAAGAGAGATGTATTTAGTATTGTTTTACCTATGAAGTCATTACAAACATAACCCAGCAGCCAAATTCCACATACATTTTTCTGTTTTAGCTAATTAGAGTAATGACATATCTAGGGCTCTGTGCTATCCAAGTACCCTAGGCTATTGCCTAATTTATCAACTGGACAGGCAATCACGTTCAGAAAATGTTATTTTTTATCATTAAACATTGTTCTACTGGAAACAAGATGTCTTTAGAGACAGTGGTTTTTATCCAAGGGAAAACTCCGTTGCTGTTTAGCCCAGCCTGTTCTCAGGGAAAAGAAGAAAACTTGCATGAAAAAAAGGAGCCATTTGATCATAAATGGAGTCATCACTGTGATTCTTTTTTTATATATATATTTTTTTTTAATGTTCTGAAGGCTTTATTTTCATGCTGATGTAATATACATCTTCTGAAGCCTCAAACTTTTTGCAGTAACAGGGCTCTCAGTCTCAGGCCCCCATTATCACTAATCCCATCACCCCAAAAAAGCATTACTGGACTGAATGCCTCCATACAAACCCAAAGACCTGGATGCAAGTTCATGGAACCAAGGATAGGAGCACTGACAGGTCCTCTGAGCATGCTGAGTTTCTCCTTTCAGTGGAGCTCTGCACAATTTTACACTAACAAACATTTGCTGTCTTTGTTCTCTAGAAGTTTGCTTTATCAGAGAAGACTCCTGTGAAGGGCTGTGGGTGACTCGCCTACCCTCTGCAAGGTGATGGTGACAGTGTATAAAATGTAAAATGTAAAATCAGCAGTGAAACTGCTTCTCTTAAGGCAGTGTTGCTCTGCCTCTGAAAGTATTTCTCGTTATGGCAGCAATCCAAAAGACAGTACCAGAACTTCTTTTATTTGTTCCTTTATTTTTACAAAAGTTAATCAATGTGTCTTTTAATGCTAGATATAATGAGTTTATCAATGATAAGGACTCTCCTATGGTCCTCAGGAGGTTTCTCTACAGTGCTATGAAGTATACATAAAATGCAAATCTAATGATAAGGACATCAGAGAACAGTCTTTGCTGTTTGGTATTGAGAAGTGGGACTGAGAAGACCACCAAGTGACTCAGAAATCAGTGTGACTCCTCCATGGAAGAAATGAGACTATTTCACTGCACATCTGTCCAATAGGGGATTTGATAATGATAAATGCTGGTTTCTTACAGATATGTAAAAAACATGGTTCTTCATGAGATCACATAGAAATTTCTTTGCTATTTCAACCTAACTTAGATCCTTAAATTCTATTAAATAAAGTTTATGAACTTTATAGAATGCTAAACTTTTGTACAGTTTGAAGAATAATTTAAAGACAAGTTACTGTTACTGGAGAATTAGGCAATTCATATGTAAATACTCATTATTATGTTGAAAACCAGAATTTAGTATCATGGTTTCTACATACTTGATGTTGCCTGAGTGATTCAGGTGGCCCAGTTGTATTTTCAGCAGTGATGTCTGGTATTTAATTTATTAACTACTGATATTTACTACATGATATTTGTCATATTAATGACTCCTAGAGACTTAAATTTCTTTGAGGATTTAGAGTGGAAAGGACTTTTGAGAATAGAATTTAACCTTCTAAATTGGTGTCACCTGCAATGGTAAGAATAATGCACAAATAAATTTATAATAAAGATATATTTATTTATACATTTATAAAAGATATAAATTGGTGAATTGCCCTGTATGGCTTCAACATAATGATGACTATTGGTAAAGTGGATGGTTTATCAACAAAATCAATCTGTTGGGTCAAGTAGGTCATTCAATAAATTAGACAGTCAGCTACTACCTTCAGGGGAGGGTTTAGTGGGTCTAAATGAGGCAAATATCAGTGCTTTCATGTCAAGTACTATGCAAGCACAAAGTGTTATCATACAGCTGGAGATTGTAAAACAGAAGTTTGGATACAAATGTGTATTATATAAACAAGAAAGTGAAATGCGTTTTATTTAGTTCCAGCCTTATGCAAAAGAGTTTACTTTCTGAGTGGACCCTATCCAGCACTAACTGAAATACTTTGGGACTCTGGCTGACTTAGTTGATAAAGGCACAGTATAGTGCTGCCTTTCATAAGATTAAATCAATGTATAAACTGTAACTAATATGTTTTCCACTAGAACACATATCTTTTATGGATAAATTACTGTGATGAATAATAGAATACAACTGCTCAGAGATGTTTTGATACCTTCTTTTTTACACGTTTGAGCATTTCTCTAGCTTCCTCTTCACCCAGTCACCAAGCCTTGCTACATCTCGTTCTGCTATTACAATTATTTATTGCCAGTTATTTTAAGACATTGTTGTTAAATGCCTATAGGTAATTTTATTCTGTGATATTATTACCTGTCCTAACTCCATCTTTTCTTAATCCTTGGTGGAAATGTTTGTTGCACAGTTGTTTAACCATCTTTGTGGAACTTTTTAAAGTTTCTCCCAGTGTAGCAATATTCTCTCCTTGCTGTGCAACTGTCAAAAAATGAGGACAGCAACTGTATTTCAGCCATATCACTACTAAACACAGAGATAAGGGTTCTGGTTTTAACCCCTTTTCTTGTAAATTAATTTGTATAATAAAAAGTTGTAAATTTTTTTTTAATTAACCACATTGATTGACTTGCTGACCTTTTTTATTAACTAAGTCCAGATTGAACAGTTCCATTTCATTTTCATGAACAAAATCAGACTGAAAGACCCATTGCTAGGCAGATAATTTCTATTTATACTTCCCAGTTATTGGAACAACATTGTTTTTCTTCCAAATCTTTGGAATTTGCTTTTCTTCTAAGACCTACTGAAAAATCAGCATTTATAATGATCAAAGTTCTGGGCCAGATCTTTAAAAAATTTTAAGCCTACTATTATAAATATAACTCTGTGCTAAGTGGGAAAATGTCTCCTTCCAGAGTTTCAGGCCATTATCCTTAAGAATGTTAAACTTTTTTTTTCTTATGTGACTCACATTGACTTAGTTGCTATCATCAGACAAGCAGATGAATTCTTGAAATAAGTTTATTTCAAAATTCTAGAAAAATAATTGTTTAGTGGAAATTCATCTCTTTCAAACTGCTTTCTGAAATTTATTTTCTCAAGAAGTGATGGTAATGCTACCAGAATTATGAAAATGACTGCATACTTCAATACATCAAGCACTTAGTCACAGAAATAAATGGAAATCTGTCTTTTAAAAACCAAAAAAATCTAAAAGGAAAAGAAAATCAAAACTGAGATATTAACTCAAGTATTTAACAAAACTCATGCACAATTTAACACTAAACTGTGTAACACAACATATTCACAGATATTAAAAATTGCCATAGAAATGTAAGACTTCTTAGTTTATTATCATCTAAAAATAAAATATTTCAGGCTAAAGCTGCAGTTTCTTAGCCAAAGTTGAGGCAGATAGGATTAGCTGTACATCGCATTTTTAACAACGCTGAAAAGAATAGTCTGGTTAGAAAATGTCTTTAGAAATTGCTCCACAATCACTTCTAACTGAGTGTGTTTAAGTAAAGGAACATGTCAATTAAAACTATTTCATAGAGTGTTTATCATGCTATAAAACTACATCATAGAGTATTTATAATGCTCTGATGATCTCAGCAAGTCCTCAGCTATAAACACAATGAAGATGCTCTTGAAATCCATCTCAGGTTACCTTACAGTGGTGCATCAAGATTTCTAAGTGCTCTTGACGTGGTTTCCCTCTGATACCCTTAAATATTGTGAAAGTTTTTTTAATGAGTCACACAGAAGAATTCCTTAGATATTGAGACTATGAAAATTTTCTTACTTCATCCAATACAAGATGTTTATTTGGGTCCTGAATCAGTAGTTGTAATGACCAGAATTTAAAAGGCTTTCTTTTTGGTCTCATGAAACATTATTGTAGGGACTTACAAATAACCTGTGCATAGCTCTCATCTACAGAAATATGTACATGTAGCACCAAAGCTTTCCTGGTATTTTCAGAATGAAATCTTCATTCTATCATCACTATTGTACAAGCCTGTTTTCCTTGTTTTTGAAATTAAATCAGAAGGCAGAAAAGAATGGGAGAACCTAGATAAGAAAGCAAATAAAAATAATTAATGATGCAAGCTGAGTACTTAATACTCATAGTCTGCCCCTTTAAAAATGTTTCTTCAGCTTAGGAAAATTCAGTTATGTTGGAAGTTCACACAAGTATCTGAGTATGAATATATGCAGATATGTACCCACTGAGATTTTCAAGAGTAGTTAAGTGTGCAGAGGTTCTTGCAAGTAACTACAGCAGCATTTTTCCAAGGAAGGCAAGCATATTTTTATAAAAATTATCTCTAATTGTTCAAGTGTCTTACAAACCTGAGCAAAGCTACAACTAAAGCTAAGTGAAAATTAACTCAAAAAGCATTAAAAGCTAATTTTTTTGAGTGGATCAGTAAGTAGGCTCAGCTGAAACCACTTTAGCTCTCATTCTGCTCGTATATTAACCCCTTTCCTTATGGTGTAATGTGCTCTTATATGCTGCTCTTCTCGTGGTGCTTTGTGACCTTTCATACAAAATGAGCAAAATCAAATTCCTAAAAGATTTCAAAGGACCTTATTTTTTTTTTTTTTTTTTGTTTCTGGTCCTCAGTGAGCTTTGATTAATTAACTAAAAATCAATAAAGGATTTCTGTGGGTGTTATCCATGAGATAGATAAGATTGAAAGATTTCAATCAATGTGATATTTCTCATTCTCCTGAGAGAAACAGAGGTATGGTTACAATGGTTATTCTGCTTGATAAGGTTTTTGATTTTTTAAATTTCTTTTTAAAAATAAAAGACCTGTTTTAATCCAGGGACAGATCTACATTCAAATTGTGACAGAGCTAAATTTCAAATTTTTCCCCCTCTCCTTCTTATACATCCCTCTTCCTTTTATGATTAGGTAATCCTATTGGACACTGTGTTCAAAAGTGAATGAAATAGGGGTGATTAAAGCCTGTAGAATACCAGGAACTTTTCAGAAGCATTAGTTGACTATATCTTCAGCAAAATTTTTAAGTGCCAAGTGGGACTTGGCTCTTTGGAAAGTACAGTAGGGCTGATAGTCATTATTGTTATCATTATCATCTTTATCATTAGATATTTGTGCTCACAGATACAACAAAATGTTGCATGATCATATTTAGGAACTCAGAATCAGGCAGAAGGAGGATCAGCCTCTGAAAGTACCATATCTATTGAATATGTCTCAGCTGCTACACGAATTAGGAGGTAGAACCACGGACAAATCATCCCTTTTGTTTGTCATTGTCATGACATGAATTGTAGACGAGGCAATATTCCTTTCTCCTTATTAATTGAGATTACCACACTGTTAGAGTCATGGTGAAAATCAAGAGACAACCATCTTCAACTAAGTAACCTTGCAAGGAGAGCAGTAAATTCAAGGTTTCCTTATTTCCTGCGTAGAACTCGAACAGTTGGTTGGTGTTGGTGCATGTGTTGCATGCACAGCCAGATGAAGTATCTTCTTCAGCCTCACCTGACCCTCCCTGATTTTTACACAGTAGATGAAATGTCGCTGTGCTAGAGTTGGAGCTCTCTCTTAATTTAGCTGCTATATAGTATATATATACACATATATATAGCTGTATCTATTATATATAGATACATAGCATTATATATTATAATAATTATAATAAATATATCAAATTGAATTCAGTGGCTGAGGAGGATGTGACCTTAAAGGAGTGATTAATCTTCATTTAGTTGGAAACCAAATTTAATTAAATTTAATTTAATTATTTAATTTTTCTTGAAATAATCCTATGGGAAGAGGCGCTGCAAGGAAAAAGGGTCTAAGAGAGTACGATATCCAAGAGTCACTTCCTTTAGGCTCAAGAATCTTGCATCCTGATGAGCAAGAAATTGGGCAAAGTGGACAAGATGAATAAAGAACTGCTGTCATTGCCCAGGCATAAACATAACACACACAGGAGATGGAAGCAGGGTCAGGCCACTTAGAATGAATATAGAGAGGCAGTCAGAGCAAGGAGAAATGAAATAACAAAGGCCAAGGCCCCTCTGGATTTAAATTGGACCAAGGATGTCAAGGAGAACAAGAAGGGCTTTTTCAAATACATCAGTAACAAAAGGAAGAAAAAGGATTATATGGACCTATTACTGAGTGGAGGAGGAACCTGGTAACAGAGGATGCAGGGAAGGCAGAGCTACTGAATGCCATTCTTTTCATCGTTCTTCATTGACAATACTAGCTCACTGGAATCTCTGACCCAGACCAGAGTAGAGAAATGTTGGAAGGAAGATTCCCTTGATCCAGGATTGAGTTAGAGAACACCCAGGCAAAGCTGACATCCACAAGCATGTGGGCCCTGATGAGATGCATCCACAAGTGTTGAGAGAGTTGGTAGACACTGAGGCCACTCACAATCATCTTTGAAAGGTTGTGGCAGTCAGGAGAAATGCCTGAGGAATGGAAGAAAGCAAATGTCATCCTGGTCTTAAAAGAGGGCAAGAAGGAGGACCCGGAGAACTAGTGTCCCGTCAGCCTCACCTCAATCCCTGGAAAGGTGATAGAATGCCTCATTCTGGAGGCTGTCTCTATCTGCTTGAAAGACAAGAAAGCGATCAGGAAGAGTCAGCATGGATTCACTAAATGTAAATCATGCTTGATGAACATGATTGCCTTCTACAATGAAACAGCAACCTTGGTGGATGAAAGGAGAGCAGTGGATGTTGTCTACCTTGCCTTCAGCAAGGCTTTCGACACTCTCTCACAATATCCTGACCAGCCAACTCAGGAAGTGTGGACTGGATGAGTGGTCAGTGGGGTGGAGTAAGAACTGACTGAAAGCACAGCAGATCCCAGAAGGTCACAATCAGTGGCAAAGGGTCTAGTTGGAGGCCTGTCAGTAGTGGTGTCCCACAAAGTTCCATAATGGGCACTTGAATGGCTTAACTTGAATTCAATGAATTTCAGTGACTTGGAGAAAGGAACAGATGCCTCCTTGGAGAGTTTGCCGATGACACAAAGCTTGGAGGTGTGGCTGATACCCCAGAGTGCTGTGCAGCCCTTCAGAAGGACCTTGACAGGCTGGAGCGAGGGGCAGAGAAGAACTGTCTGAAGTTTGGCAGAGGCCAATGCAGGGTCCTGCCCCTGGGGAGGAATAACCCCAGGCACCAGCACAGGCTGGGGGCTGACCTGCTGGGAAGCAGCTCTGCAGAGAAGGAGCTGTGGGTCCTGGTGGACACCAAGCTGTCCATGAGCCAGCAGTGTGTCCTGGTGACCAAGAAGGTCAATGGTATTCTGGGGTGAATTAGGAAGAGCACTGCCACCAGGCTGAGGGAGGAGATCCTGCCCCTCTGCTCAGCCCTGGTGAGGCCTCATCTGGACTGTTCTGTCCAGCTCTGGGCTCCTCAGCAGAAGAGAGACATGGAGTTCCTGGAGCAGGTCCAGCAGAGGGCAGTGAAGATGATGAAGGAACTGGAGCACCTCTCTTACGAGGAACCGTTGAGGGAAATCAGCCTGTTCAGCCTGGAGAAAAGCCAACTGAGAGAGGAATTCATAAGTGTCTATAAATATCCGAAAAATGGTGTCAAGAGGATGTTTCCAGGCTCCTCTTGTTGTGCCAAGCAAAAGGATAAGAGGCAACATGAGGAAGAAATTCTTTACTGTGTGGGTGACTGAGCACTGGAACAAATTGTCCAGAGAGGTTGTGGAGTCTTCCCCACTGGAGATAGTCAAGATCTATCTGGATGCAATCCTGTGCCAGATGTTCTAGGATGTCCCTGCTTGAGAAGAAAGGTTGGACCAGAGGACCCACTGTGTCCTTCCAGCCTTACCCATTCTTTGATTCTGTGATTCTGTAACTGCCTTAAATTTCATTATCTCATCTAAAATACTTATAGCTCTCCCTATAGTCTTTGAAGAAACTAGGGCATCTCCTGAAAGGCATAGCTTGTATTTTAGCCACCAGTTTTAGGACTGAAATGAGCATCTCTGCTTATCTCCTTTCCTGGACTGGTGTGAGAACCAGAAATCACTGAGG
The DNA here is from genome assembly GCA_013396875.1 of Vireo altiloquus. Taxonomy (NCBI): domain Eukaryota; kingdom Metazoa; phylum Chordata; class Aves; order Passeriformes; family Vireonidae; genus Vireo; species Vireo altiloquus. Next base: position 103,952 of record VZRF01012197.1, read on the forward strand.
CTAAGTTTCTACATATATATGTCTAAAAACAGGGGATATAGCTGCCTTGAATGGCCTGAACAGTGAAGGGTGACATCCAAGTAATTAAATTAGCAATCTATGATGAACACCACTTTCTGCAATACAGACACTGGAGCAGGCTGCCAGAGAAGTTGTGGATGCCCCATCCCTGGAGGTGTTCCTGGTCAGGTTTCATGGGGCTTTGGGCAGAGTCTAGTAGAGGGTGTTGCTGCCCATGGGAAGTGGTCAGAACTTCAAGGTCCCTTCTCTACAGAAACATATAGAATCAATTCTATTCAATGATAAACAAAGGAAAACATTGCAAAGACCTTACTACTACTACTTCTGTCTCAGGTTTCTCTAAGTTTGGTATTCTCTTCCCTTGGTGGAGATATGCTCCAGACAAGTGAAACACAAATATTTTGTATATAATTGTGTCACATGATGTATAAGTTTCTTCAAAAACGTAGCTGATAATTACTATATACTTCACAATATGAAGAAAAATGCTAGTAAATAATCACAATGTTGTCTATACCAGACTAAACTGCAAAGCTTATCTTTTCTGCAGAATTTTTGTTTTCTCTGCAGTTTCAGTTTTCCAATAGAATAGCCTGCAGCACTAATTTCCATGCGTGAATTGTATTCCATGGAGATATTTTTCTGTAAACCACTTTTTCCTTCCTCTTTAAGAAAAATCAATTTTTCTTCCAAGGCTAGATTAATAAGATATACCTTCTTAACGAATCTCTTTTACTGTTTCCCTCAGGGGCTTGAATGCCTTCTAGAATGGTGTAAATTAAAGTGAGCCCAGATACTTTCTGGCACTTTCCATCTCCTGCTGTTTTCTTTGTTTTTCCTTTGCTTTCTTCTATCCACTTGTTCATTTTCTCTTACTCTGAACATCAGGTATCCTCCTGTTTTGCCACTGTGTCTGCATTTGTGGCTCTCTGATTATCAACAAGCAAAAAAGAACACAGAATAGAAGAACGGTTTTTACCAGGTCTAAAAGCAAAATATATTTTTCCTCTATTCTTTCTAATTCTGCTTTAGGAGTGTAGATTCACTTAATGGTTAAAGTATAGCATATACAGCTTTTTATTTCTTTTGACTACCATTCTACCCTGCTAAATTTTGGCTTTGGATGTTTGATTGTGATGCTTCCAGAAGATTCTTTAAGATTATTCTGCACAGAATAACTTTTTTTTTCAAATATGCAAGGTCCTACACCTGGGTTGGGGCAATCCCATGGACAGGTACAGGTTGAAAGAAAGGATAATAATAAGACATTCTCTTTCTTGCCTCTTTTTGAAAATTTTTATCAGACAGCCAGATATAATCTGAACTTTACAGAAATAGAATTAAAAAAAAAATTAATGAAATAAATTTTAATACATTTCCTAGCTCTGTATTTTCTGTTTTCCTTAGCAATCATTTCTTGATTACCATACGTAACCATAAACATAATCTGACCCTATTGACCTAAGTGTGCACATAGATCAAATGCCATTTCTGAAACGAGTACTATTCTTCACCTGTATAGGGATGTCTCTATAATTAAATATTCATTCTGTTACTAAGTAATAGCATTTCTCTTCCAACACCAGGAGTAGAGGTTATTTTGGGCTTTTGCACCCTAATATCAAGAGCCTGTTTAAGAAATATTTGTGGTTCGTCTGAGAAACCACTTAGTACTGGAACCAGTCATAGGAAAAATGGCTGTGAGGGATCTCAAGAGCCAGCTTATTCCCTGCTGTTCCCAAGAGGGATCCCTAACTCATTCCTTACAGACATCTGTCTAGTCAGCTCTTAGAGACCTCCTATGATAAACATCCCACATTCAGGAAGTCTACTCTGGTGCTGAACTGTCCTTGCACTCATAAGATTTTTTCTAATGCTTAAGAATGATTTACTTTGCTCTATTTGCACCCATTGCTTATTGTTGGAACGACAACACACAGAGAGAACAGTGCATACCCATCTTCTCCATAGCCTGCCTCTTTCTGTCATAGAAGGGAGAGTACTGCTTATTCTTAGTAATTAGCAACCCAAATGATGATGTAGAAAATCTCTGGCTTTGCATAATACGCTAGGTTTTGAGCATATACTTACAATGCCCTCTACTGGGTTGGAATGTGACATTTAACAGTGTTCATACCTGGTTAATAACTAATCATTTATATAAACATATATATTTATATAAATAAGATGCACAAGCTACTGCAGATGTTACTAAGAATGATCTTGGTCAATACTAAACAACAGAAGACATGTTGTTTCTCTTCTGAATTTTTCTATAATCTCGCAGAAAGAACCATCTGAAATGGTAAGTTCTCAATTTGTCTTTGTTACCCTCAAAGTGGTCTAAATATGAGTTCAGAATCAAAACTACAAAGGAATTTCTTCCACTGCAACTTTTGAAAATGTGATTGATTGAGGCCAGTTTTTGAAACCACTTTTTACCATGGTGGAAAACTGACCTGAAGTAAATGTTAAGAATATTAGCAGTAAAATGCATTGCCAGTAGCTGGACCTTTATTTGGAGCAAGAAGAGGATCATTCTAAGAGGAATGGCATCTCCTCTTTCCAGTTTACTGCAAAATAAAACAACTTGCTTCAAACTGACATCAGCTGATGTCTTGACCTGTGGAAAACTGGCTCCAGGCTGAAGCATATTTCTGCATTTGGACAAAGGCACTCCCACAGTAATGATATTTTTATTTCACACAGTGACCCAAATGGATTGGGACTTTTTGTTGTTGTTGTTCCAAAGAGGCTTTAATTGATTAGCTTGCTGGAGGCCTGATGGAAAACCAGTGACAGAATACTCTCAATGAAATAAGTGCGGCCTTTAAAAATAAGGTTTTTTATAAACCTCTTCTGAAATACATCCTAAACTGGTAGAGAACTTAATTGTAATTAGATTTGGAAAAGTGCATTATGTCTTTTATGTCTATCTTCTGTGAACAAATTACTATTTCCTGTGCAGGAAAATTTTGGGATATTTAATTTAGAGTAATTTTTGGTGGCTCTACAAAAATAGTTTCATTTTACCACACAGAAATGCAGTTCATCCCCTTTACGGTTTTTTAATGAAAAGATAAATGTTTTCTTGGCTAACTGAAATAATTAAAAAACCTCCCCAAACCAAATCCCCTGATCCTGTGCTCCTGCTTTTGTTGTTGTTGCTGTTTGTTTCTTGTGATCCCAGGAGGCTATATGGGGGGAAGATGAGCTGTAGGACCCATTCAGTCTCATGTCTCAGCAGAAGAAACATTTCCAATGCCTCCATTGAGCCACAGAGGTGACATAGGTGTCTCTGGGGACGTAATTCACATGGGACAATCTTTATTGCTGGTGACAATGTGCAAAGTGGAAATAATCAAGCCTATACCTCAGCTCTCAGGCTGAGTGCTCAGGGCTGACAGCTGTCAGGGACATCTTGAGAATAGAGGCCTGTGAAGTAATTGAGTCTCAGCAATCTTCAACACATCAATGTTACCAAGCTACTTTTCAAAATACCAATGCATTGAAAATGATTCAAGAGCTGGAATTTCCTCTGGGATTTTCTTTGAGCAAGTTCTAGAGATTAACAGACCATGCATTTGATTTATGTTTCCAGATTCCGTACGTATTTTCTTTTCTATAAGCCAGTTCATTATATTTTACGCAGTATGCAGCAGATATGTTATGCACCTCAGAAAGATACGTTATCTTAACACCATTGTTTCTCACTGCAACATATTTCAGGAGAAAATGGAAAATTCCATAATAAGAAAGGCAGAAAAGTACTTTCGCAGACTAAAAACAATTCTCAAACAGTGACACTGTTGACATTATTGATGTGTAGCCTGAAAATTTCAAAATAATTTACAAAGAGAATGTATTTGGTAATCTTGCCTTCTGTTTCTTAAGCCCTTTGATTACACCCTTGAGTAAAACATGACTGGATACTGAGCCCAGAAGGTAGGGATTTGAGGAAAAGAACGATTTGCTCTCATATTTCAAAGAAAGCATGAGCCTACAAAACTCTAACTTCTCTGTATTTTCCGATTATCTGGACAGGAAAAAAGAAGATGAAACTAGAGGGACTTTGACCTTGTTTGTGTTCTTCCCCTGGAAGGAGGGAACTATGCTGGGAGTTGTCATGGTTATGCTCAAAAGAGAGGATGAAGTGCTGCATCCTGAGCCTTCTGAGGGAAATGGTGCTGCACTTTGCTTTTTTAGGAGCAAAGTGATGACATTGTACATTCAGTTCAGCTCCCCTTTCCTTAGTCCTTCTAACTCACTTCCAACTCTTTCCCTTCACATGATTATGTGGGTATGAAGTTTGCCTAAATTCTATTCATGAACATCACTGACCTGAATATCCAGCTCGCAACAGAGGAAGGCTTTTCCATGTGACTGGTTTTGTCTGGGTACAACTCTGAGCAAAACACTTGTGGGGTCTGAAGGACTAAGAGCAATTCCCATAGCACCACACCTTTCCAGGAAACATTTTTCTTCAGCACAGGCATTTTTAATAGAAAAGTGGTTTGTTTGGGTTTTTTGAGCCAACTATTACAGTGGCTGCTGACTGAGTTAAAATGCTTTTCTGTCACTGAAGAAAAAATCTATTTATCTGAGAAATTTTAGGTTGTTACTGGGTATTATCAGCAAAGAACTGAAAAATGCAGCAGGAGTTTGTTCCTTTATTATGTCTGAGCAGAATGAAATTCATCCTAATGTTTCACTTACGTGCACTTCTAGGCATCAGCACAAGAAGGCACTAAAACACTACAGTTCTTCATCTTTCAGTCTAAGGCATGTGCGCCACTGATGTTCCTCTAGACAGACATGCCGCACAAGTTAACAGCAAACAATAAAGTGTTGTTTGATCTATTATTCAGTGCATCATGCTTTTAGTTATCATTTACATTTGTGCAAATATCTCTCAGAGTGCTACTCTCTTTGGGAGTGCAGGTTTTCCGTGCAGATTGATGAGAAAAGCCCAGCTGCAGGCAGCTGGTCCTGGGCCTCCTTCCCTGGTGAAATAGAAAAGCAGTTGGATAATCTGATCAAAAGGCAAAAAACATCTAGTGCCATGAAAATTGAAGCAATGATATGGATCCTGGAAAAGAACACAACAGAGTGATTCTTTTATTGCGTATTTTAAAGAAGTTTTAGAATTAAATACACTGAAGAAAGTGAGGCAAAAAGAAGCAGCGTATTTCAATCTCACATTCATAGGTTAATTTTGGGTTTCTATTTACATACACAGTATGAGAATATGGCCTTGAGATACTAATTCACCCAGCAAGAACATTCAAAGTCTTAAGCTATTATGCTCCCCATAAATCAAGAAGGGGCATAGCAAGATGAAGCAAGGCAATCTATCTGGATGAGCTTAAGGGGATAAAACCAGTGACAGCATTTGATTTCATAGTGCATTTACTTTACTCTGATGCATAAGAGATGCAGAACAGTGGAGGCAGAGTGGTTCTGTGTCGTTTTGATGACCACAATTTGTAAGTGCTAGCATTTCAAAGGGCAGCAGGTGCTAATGAGATTCCCATCAAAGCAACTTAATTTACATTGACAAGCTTGGAGAGACTAAGTACCTCACTTATTTAGGTATGGGACAAGCATGAGCTACTTTTTTGAGAAGAAAAAGGAGATATGCCAATAGAAGTCTGACTTGGCCTTGCTACCATGCTGGTGCTCCAGGCATGTGGGGGTGAAATCAATCTCATCCTCTATCTAGTGCACTCAGTCCAAGTGGCAAAAAAACATTGCAGAAAATCTGCTCACAGAACTCTGAGTTTGGACACACAAGAAATCCTCTGAATATGTTGGAAGTATTCCAGACTAATGTTCTTTCTGCACTGTCTCTTCAAGAAAAGGTGATGCACCACATGAACTTGAACAGGAAAATTGTTCAAAGATATAGGAGCTCTCAGTAGCACTAAGTCAAACTTTTCTGCAGAAAATTTGCAACAGCATGAATGCTGCCAGAATAATTCATATATGTAGGAAACTGGAAAAGATCAAATCCATAGGTACCTTCAAACATAAACTATTCTATAAATTCGAAAACTTACTCTGAATTCAGAAATTAAATTTTTCCAGTCCTTTACAAAATCAGATATAAATTGGATGTTTTCTAAATGGTCTGCAAAACCAGTTGTTCAACACTGGGTGTTGAATGGGAGTAAGGACAAGACATTAAATACTCAGAAGAGGAGAGGAAGGACAGGACCTTCTTAAGTTGCCAAAGTCAATTTATTCTGTAAATTGCACTATCAGAGATCAAGCTGCAATTCCAATACTGGTTTAGAAACTATGACATTATAGTCTGATATAGCCTGATCCACCCAGTCTTATTTTTTTCTGAAGGTTTCCAGTATGTGGTGGTCCAGGATAGAGAAGATAATATGTTCCTCTGTTTCACTATGGAGAAATTTGTTCTCTGGGAATTTTTATCCAAATTGATGACAATGACAGATTGATGACAATTATCCATTACTAGTCTTTGATACTGACATAAGATACCAGGGGTTTCTTCCTCAAAATATTTTCTGTGGGGTTTTTTTGTTTTGTTTTGTTTTGCTTTAATATGCATAAATTCAAACTTCCTAGAAACTTCTTTCTCTTTCAAGGATTGTTTTAAAAGTTTTTAGTGTTTGGGTTTTTTCAATGAATTGCCTTTAGATTTTAGCAAAATCAGGCTTGCAACTCCTTAGCCAATGAACACTGAATTCCTGAAGCAAATTACTCAATTGACTGTGTCTATTAGATGCCCTTAGGTATATACATTTTTTCTGTATGATATGTGCTTTTCATATCTGCTCCTCTTCTGCCTTCTTTGAGTTAGAGAATAATGTTCATAAAGACCATAGTAATAATATCTACAAAATAGACATAAATAGACATGTAACAACTTCATTTTGCAGACTAGATGGAAGACTTTAAGAATGCCCAGAGATGTACAAGATTATCATAGTCACCAAAAATATCAAGAATATTTATATATATAAATCTACACAATTCATTTACAAAACTTCAGAGATTCTTTGAAAAACAACATTGTGATATAATGCAAGTGGTAGACTTAATTAGACAGTGTTTTATACCCAGCCCAAATACTAAAGTATATAATAAAAGAGGTGTATAAAATAAGGCCCATATAGAGTGCTTGAAGGAATATATGTTTCACACTAAACACACTTAAAACTAATGTTCACCGATAGCCAGCAAATTATTTGATGGTTAGGTTTAAGTGCTACAATTCACATATTGGAGATTCTGAAAAAACCTCCCTCTGTAAATGAATTATTATTATGTTTGTTTGTTTATTTGTTTGTTTCTAAACTAACTCAAGACCTGAAAAGATGTCACAAAGTAGTCATAGCAAACTGCCTAAATCAGACATGTAGAACAGTTTTGAGCAGAGGAACACAAAAAATTCAGCTTTGTTAGGAAGAAAATATATGACCCTGGCAACATGCATGTGTTGTGCCTACCATATTGACCCACATAAATTTATAAGAGCTGGTGCATCAGGAGACTGATGAGAATCTGTAGTCTTGTACAGCACCATTAAATCTGATGGGAAAATTACTGCTCAAATCAATAGGAATAGAAATGAGAATTCTGTAATTAGAATGGATAAATGTATTAATGGTTCTATTAAAAAAAGAAAAGACTGAGTCCATTAAATATATTTTAATTGACAAGGACACATTTTGGACTTGAAAACTTAATTGTCTGATGAAGCTTCTGTTGGTGTTCAACAAATGCCAGCTTTTTTTTAGTCAGTCCAGCAACTGAGCAGTACCCACAACTTTCCCTCTGCAAAGGCTATAAGATCAAATGTCTCTTAATAAATATAAAACTATAAATTATAAATATATAAGCATCAAAATGCTATAAAGAAAAAAGACCACATTTCATTGTGTTCTACAAATCTTTACCGTGAAATAACGCTTTGTTTGTTTGTTTGTTTTAAAATTCCGGTTTAGTTACCCAGAGGGCTATGGAGAAAAATACCTGCAAAACAGAACCTGTTCATGCTGTCCAGTTCTACACCTTCTCTGCCCAACTGAAAGTGTCACTTGGCTATGAGAGTTAATAAACTCCATCATTTACGTAGATATAACTTCACTGGATGACTGAGAAATAAAGCCTTGTTGTAATTTGCAGAGGCTCCTGTCTTTAAGGGATAAGTCAAGTTTAAATCCATAGCATATCTTTATTGTTTTACTAGGTGTCTATTTTTGGTTTTTTATTCCCTTTAGCTTTCATAAAGATCATTGATATTTGTATTATCTTTGATTTCTCTTTTCAAGTTCCAATTCTGGCCTTTCATCTGTGCAGCAAAAGGCAGTATTTAAGCTGTGTCTCAGCAGCAGACTTCTGACAGAAAAAGGGCTTAAGATTTCATTGAATGAATACTGGGGAGTTTTCAACCTCTTAATTTTAAAACCACAGCTGAGAAACAGAAAAGAAGAAGCAGAAGATTAAATGAAAATATAAAATTACATTTATAGAAAAATTTGTTCTCAGCCTGAATCCAATGTGAATTCCCTCCATGTAATAAATCAAGTGAATAAAGTAATTGTATAGAGCCTGAAGAGGTGATAATCTAGCAACTTGAAACAAGACTCTAACAAAACCAGGACCTGTCCAGACTAAAATTACTGAGAAGTATTTCAATTTCAGACACTAGGCTTGAGACAAGATTGCTGTACAGGATTGGCAAGCAACTGGAGAGAAGATAACATCTCTAAGTGGCTGTTGTGACACAGTTTCTATAGCATTCAAAAATACACTGGATCCTTCACAGAGAAAAAGAAGGTGAAAGGTTTCTTGTTGAAAGAAGCTTTATCTCACTGAATATGGCAAAGAGGGAGAATAATGGGGATTTGGGACTTCCAAGCCTCTTTAAAATCTGATAAAACAGTCAGATAAAACAGTATGACTACCCAAAGCCTAGCCCTTGGACACAGCTCTGACAGAGTCAGAAGTCCCAGTGTGTCTGTGTTGAGCTGATGGAGACTTACAGACAGCTGCAATATGTCAGAGCAGCCTTGCCAAGACACATCATGTAAAAGTGTTGCTGTGTTGTATTTCCTATCTTTCTGTTTTGGTTGATTAAGAAACTCCTATAAAGTATATTTTTCTTCCAACAGTAATTTTTGTCGTGTGGTAGATGGAAATGAGGTTTTGTTGTGATCTTTCCCAAAATAGCTGAAAATGCCGTATATACGTAATAAAGACATACCAACAACTTCTGTATGGTCATAAACACCACTTTGGTTCTCTGGCTCCCACAGACATAAAATTCTTTAGAATTTTTGGTACCTAGACTTTAGTAAAGCCTTTGTCACTGTCTCCCACAGCATTCTACTGGCTGCACATGTCTTGGACAGATGTACTGTTCACTGAGTAAGAAACTGGCTGGATGGCTGGGCCCAGGGAGTGGTGGCAAATGGAGTTACATCCAGCGGGTGTCCAGTCATAGTCATCGCCAGAACTCAGTGTTTTGACCAGTCCTCTTTAACAGCTTTATCAATGAGGGGATCTTTGTAGATCTTTGAAACATTTTTATGGATGGAGTGAGGGAGTGCAACCTCAGTCAGTTTGCAGATGACACCAAGTTGGGTGGGAATGTTGATCTGCTGGAGAGCAGAAAGGGTCTTCAAAGGGATGTGGACAGACTGGATCAATAGGCTGAGGCAAATTTTATGGGGTTCATCAAGACAAAGTGCTGGGTCCTGCATTTGGGTCATAAAGACAACAGTCAGTGCTCCAGACTTGGGGCAGAGGAGCTGAAAAACTGCCTAGTGGAAAAAAAGCCATCAGTGTGGCCAAGAAGGCCAGCGACCTCCTGCCTTTTATCAGAAATAGTGTGGCCAGCAGGACCAGAGCAGTGATCATCCCTCTGTACTCGACACTCTGTCTTTGCTCTGCACCTTGAATCCCGTGTTCAGTTCTGGGCTACTCACTCCAGAAAGACATTGAGGTGCTGGAGCGTGTCCAGAGAGCTGGTGGAGGGTCTGGAGCCCAAGTCTCATGAGGAGCAGCTGAGAGAGCTGAGGTTGTTTAGTCTGGAGAAAAAGAGGTTCAGGGAGACCTTATTCTCTACAAGTGCCTGAAAGGAGTGTAGCCAGGCTGGGATTGTTCTCTTCTTGATAGAACAAGAGAAAATGTCCTCAAGTTGCCCCAGAGGAGGTTTAGATTGGATATTAGAAAAAGTTTCTTCATGAAAAGAGTTGTCAAGCCCTGGAACAGGCTGCCCAGAGAAGTGGTGGAGTCCCCATTCCTGAAAGATGTGTAGGTGTGGCACTTACTGACATGGTTTTAGCTGTGGACTGGGCAGTGCTGGATCAACAGTTAGACTCAATGGTCTTAGAGGTTTTTTCAAACTAAATAATTCTATAATTCTGTGATTTTTAAGCATTTTTTGGGGGAAATTATCTACTCTGGAAAGAGCAGAGCGCTTAACTTTCTGATACAAGAAAATGAGGTAAAATACCAAATGTACTCTTGCCCTAAATAAAAGCTTTATTTTTTTCTTCTCAGCGTAAAATAGTCAAAGCATTTTATCTTTTTCTAGCAATGGGAGAAAATATATACATAGCAAAAAATAGAGATAAATAAGATAAGGAGTTAGAGATGGGTAAAATGACCTCTCTTTTTCTCTAGAATAGCAGATAATTTTCTGAATTATGGACTAAGAATATAATTTATAGGAACAAAGCCTAAATGTCACTGATACATCAAAGAATTAGGTTTAAAAACCAATGTCTCATTCACTGAAGACTACTTTAGTGGTACACAGTGACTTTAAAATTATCCTTCAGAGTATATAGAAGAAAGAAAACTTTCATATATCAAGCAAATATTCATTTTTGGCAAATCTTTCTTTCACAGGGCTAGTGCTTCATTTTTTCCAGATAGCAGCTCAGATTTTAAGGGGAAATAAAATAGCTGCATTGATACAAAATTGACTACATCTGGCTCAAGTTTTAGAGCATGGAATCAGGTCTAGGTTATTTTTTAAACTCTATAAATGTGTGAAGGAGCCCACAAGCCATAAAGAAAAAGGAATGCTGAAGGAAGCTAAAGAGCTTAGGTTTCTGAGTAGCAGCTTTGAGAATTTGCAACTCTGTGATTGCTCAGAAGCAAAATAGAGGTTTAGAGACAGTTTAATGAGGTTTGGAAAAATAATGCAGAAGCATCTTAGGGAAAATTATCAAATGGGGAATAACAAGCATGGATATAAAGGTTTTTTTGTGATATCTTCTTTTAAAGCTGGATGTTTCAGCATCTTGCTGGGAGTAGAGAGGGAAAATACCTCCAAGTTTCAGGGTAACCCAAACCAATCCAGAAGCCCAGTACCAATAACACTGAAACTAAAGAAAAAGAGTACATAAACACGTGTATTTTATAAAAAGTAAATGAAGTATAATTTTGATGACCATTTTCAGGAATAGGGGAAGAGGCTCACAAGGAGATCCTTTGAGTCTCTGCAGACACAGATAAAATCTCCAAAAGTAACATTGGTCTTCGTAGTTCAAGATTATCTGTATCACAGCTACTGCTACCATAGACCATTTGGCAGGGTGGGTAGAGGGGATTAAATAAGGATGCTGGATTGCAGGGATAGCAAACCACAGGGTAACTACAGCTGTCCACAAGAAACTTTGCTCGTCTTCTAGTAAGTGGATAGGTAACTTTAGCCTGTATTTTGTGCAATATTCCCCCTTCACTTCCGTCACTATTATGATCACTCTCATTCAGAATACCTTTTGGGATATATAGTTATTTTGTAAAAAAAATTAAAACTATAAAAGTTGGAGTTTTGAATGGGAAATGATCAATTTTCTGAGAGAAGATGGAAATACAAAAGGTTATTTTTCCTGCCTTCATTGCTCCAAAGCTTGTTTACTTACTTGCTTTTGAATATATTACAAAAATAATTTTTTCATGGCTTGAAATTGAAATGGAAAGTTAAAATTCAAAGGAAAGGCTTAAGCAAATGTGAAACACTTAAATAATATTTAGTCTAACACTACAATGAATTTGTGCTAGGTTTCCACCTCATCCTGTCCTCACACCAGTTTCTGTGGTGCAGATCTGTGTTTGCTGATGCAACTGTGCAATGGTAAAATGTAGTAAAGATCCTCTTCACCACCAGGCTACAGTGACCTGGTTTGCCATTAAAGTGCAGACATGAAAACCATACAACCTGGGAAACTCAGTTGTGGATTAAGCCCTGCCTGTGCTAATAGGAGAAGAAGGGCAAAAAGATCATAAGGAGAGGGGACAACCTGCATCAGATATTGTGTGAAGAGCTGGAATGAGCACGAGTGAGAGTCGGCAGAGAGGCTACACAGGGAAAAGAGGGCTGATGAGTGTCCAGCACATCATTCTGCAGCAGCAAACATCCTGCTGACAGGCATAATTTGCCAGTCTGCCCTGAACTGCAAGTCTTGTTCTGGGACATGTCACATGGACTGCTGTACCTGCTGCCCACAGTGCTGGCCCAGCTGGCCAAGGCCCTGATCCAGGGCAGTGCTCAGCTCTGGTGCTCTCCTCAGAGAGAGCCTGCTCTGACATCCCCCAAGCTGCCTGAAGATGTCTGCTACAGGAACTGCTGAAATGGACCTTGAAATCCCCAGGATTGCTGCCTGCCTTCTGTTTGTGCCTGAACACTCGCATGGCCATCACGCAGGATTTGTTCCAGTGTTTCCTGCCCAGCCATGCCGTTGTCATAATCTCTTCCTGCAGACTTTTGTGTAGTGCTGTTGTTAGCACAACGTGACAGGCTTCTGCCAGTGGGAGAGAGCAATGGCCATGTTACCCAGAGCTGAGGGTAAGGCTGTGACTCAGCAAAGTGGTATCCCAGTGATACAAATACCTTCCACCTTAGTGGATGTACACACAAGCTTTGCAAACGGAGACAGTATTATTTCCCCAATTTTAAAATGGGGAAAACAGGACCAAAAAAAAAAATTTTGTTCAAAGTCATCCAGAAGGCTATGTATATTTTTACTACATTCAAAAAGCCCCAGAAGTCTTTGCAAAAGTCTAAGGAGAAAATACATTTGTATATCTCTATATCTTTATCTATATATTTACAAATATATCTTAGGAAGAAAGAAACAAAATTCCTCTTAATGACGTAACAGTGCTTTATCTTTCTATCTTACGTGGAGTGCATAAATACACACACAGAGAGACACATCTATCATCATATCAATCTATCTATCTATCTATCTACCTACCTACCTACCTACCTAGATATAGATAAATATCTCAAAATTTAAGTTTGAACCCTGTGGACCCTGACAGTACTAGAAGATGATTACTTTTATGCCCTAAAAGAAATCTGAGAGTTTGTCATATTTAGTCATGCTGAGTCATAAATTATCTGATTTTAAGCCAAAGTTGAGCCAAATCTAAAATTTGATCTGTTTTATCCTCCTTTATTTGTAAGATGAGTTTTATCATCCTGTCCACCACCTGAATTACACCTCAATATAACAGCTGAAGCAAAAAGATATATAAACTATAAATCTTTGCTGCCATCACAGTCACCACTGAATGAGAAAAGATGCAATAGTCCTGTAACTAATATGAGTGGTCACACTTAGCCAGAGACTACTAGTAGAGGAGCTCCAGATGCTATTTTCTGTTCAAGTTTTCACTGGTTTTCTATGTGTCTGAGGTACCAGAAAAATAAATTACATCTTACTGCTATGTGAAAAATTATGAGATCCTGCTGAAATCTTGATATTTGGAAAGGAGTTTCAATTGAATGTTTGGGGAATGCTGTTGCACAGGCTCATTTGGGCCTTTGCTATTCAGCAGATGAAGCAACTCCTGACCTCGAGTTGCAGGACTTGCTGCCTGGCTGTGCCTTAAGAGCATGTGGCATTATGATTCAAGCAGAGAGTTAGCAATGGATGGTAACTGTGTCTGCATTCCAACAGCAAGAGAACAAATTACTCTGATGATTCTGACTTGCTTCTGACTGAAGATATTTAGCTTTGCTAGCAGTCAAGCTGCATGTTTATGAGATACTGGTTTCCATGCTAATGTTGCTGCTTGCTGCGATTAAGTAATACTTATTGGTTCAGTAGTGGGTGAGGGACAATTTCATCCCTTTATTTTGAAAATGGCATTAACTCAATTTTCTCAGATGACAGGGCAGTGAACTTGAGTGCTGATTTCAGGTCTTGGCTTTGTTATTTATCTAAGGGCACACCATTTCACTTCTCTTGTCACTTTTACCACTGATAAACAGGGGTGATACTGATCTCTGTAATAAAACACTGAAACCTACAGATAGAAAGTCATGGAGGGAATTAATAGTTTTGCCCTATACATCTCTTGTTCAAATTACTCCCTTAATGTAAGTTAGCCATTTCACTTTGCTCTCTGTGGTCTCTGACTTTTACCAGTTATCATCTGAAAAACAAAAATAAATACTTTACTGTTGAAAAATAGTGTGTGACACCCATCAGACAAGCAAAATAACCCCTTTTCAAAATCAAATACTTTTTGGTTTTACATTTAGTTCCTTGATACTGGAGTGCATCCCAGATGCTTGATTGATTGCCAGAGAGGGCAAACACAATCTCTTCATTATGCTAATAATGAAGTAATAGAATTTCAATGACTTTTTTGACAAATGTCAGTGATTAATTAATTCTCTAGTCAGTATAATCATGTTGATAATCCTTTTGAAACCAATGCCTTTATGAATTTCATACAGTTTATCATAGAAAGAGTTATAGATGAAATAAAATGTCAGACTGCATGTTCAATCATCTTGCATGTTTTGTTCTGAGGCCCCTCTCTCTCAGGGGCCTGTTTTTTTTGCTTTTTTTTTTTGTTTTTTGTGCATGGACAGATGCCAGATGTCTGTGCTTAACCCTCTTAAAATCAAAGCTTAATACTTTGCGTTTCAGAAGCCACAGGTGTCCTTCCTCTCACTGGGGATGTGTTGCTTTCTGACCTACATCAACAATGTGGTGCAAGTGCTGCCTCCCCATCAGGTGCTGCTGGATATGACTGGGGGAGGCCTGGGCTCCCTCAATGAAATGGAACATCCTGCTTCACCACCCTCTCCCTGCCAAAGCAATCCAGGGACAAAATCCTGCAAGGAATCCAGAAAGCCTCAGGAGAGGGATGCCAAATAAACCAACAGCTACCCTGGGGAGAAGGGGTGGATATCAGTCCTATCCTTATGTGTACACACACTCTTCAGACCACTTATAGCCTGATCCTTTCATTCAGAAAAACCCCACCCAATCCCAAGAGCCCAAATCCAGTGCACATGAAGGAGAGGGACAGTCCTTCTGTTTTCAAATACAATGGAGTCTGGGGTTCACTTGGCTCAGCTACCCTTGCAGCTTGGCTGAGGTCTATCTCCCATGAAAATTCCACAAGGACTGGCCTATAGTTTACTCCAAACTGGAGCAAATTCCAGTCACTCACCTCAAACCTGTGTGATTTGAAACTCCTTGGGACTCCAATGGTCCAATATTTTATTTTGTGATGATCTGATGTTGTATATTTGAACAAACATGGAAGATGGACGGATGGAAGAATTTCCTATCCTGCAAACACTCAAATAAGTGCACCATTAAGTTATCTCCTTGGCGGTGAGAGTCACCCTGAAGCTGAAAACCAGGCTGAATTCCAGTCTTCCTTATGGTCCTTCTGTCTGTCCATGAAGTGCTGCAGCAAAAAAAGATTATATTGTACTTGACTCATGAGATGTTCCCCAAAAAGTACTGTCTTCAACCTGCCTCCTGTGGAAATATTGTGAAGAACACCACGGTTCTTGGTGGGACAGAGGGGTTGAAAAAGTGCCAAGAGACATCTGCGACTTGAGACACAAAAAGGACCAGATCTTAAAGTGCCTGGGAATTTTAGCACTGGCATTATAGAGTAGAGATACCAGACGCATGAAAGATTTGAGCAATTTAAATTCAAATTTAGTATTAAGATTCTGTCTAGACTCAATGTGCATGTACAAATATTCATTTGGACCTGAGGCTTTGTCACCTCCTGCAGAAGCAGGAGCTGAACTTCTGACCTGCAAATACAGTCTTCCCTTTCAATTTTGTTTTTTATAAACACTTGACATATATAGAACAATATTTTATGGAAGTCATTCAAAAGCTAGCAGAGATTATTTTAATTTTAGAAAGATATAAACTTTGTATTAAGTGACACCAAGAAACTTTGTACTGTCTGACTCACTGTAATGGAGGGTTGTTTAAGCTTCTTTCATATCTTATTTTTCAGCGTGTAACAAGGTGGGTGGAAAAAACTCATTAGACTTCCCTACTTGAAAAATCCAGTATATTGAACAAAGGCAGCACCCCTTTGTAGGACATAGCTCTCTATACTTCGTGTAAAGTACTATAAGAAAGACAAGGAGATGTCAAGTGATACTAAGATCAAGCAGAAAGCATGAGTCATTGTAATCTTGATATGAAAACAAAATGAAGGAATAACAATGATGGTTTGTGCAAAGCTGTTAACATATCTAGTCTTTCTTTATTTCCTCCCTTTCCTTCAGAAAACCAAACTGTAAGACCATTTAAAGAAGGAGTGCAGCTTCAGTGGCAATTATTTTTCCTGCCCATACAGAGAGAATAGGAAGAACAATGCAAATCAGTGCTCTCCTTTCCCTGTCACAAGCACCCAATAGGATATATTGGATGGCTCACCTTTAGCCAATTTTGTGCTGTTATTCTGATTAATTGTGTAGTCTCAATATATGTCACCTGTAAAATTATTTGATGCAAAGTTACTCTGAAACATGGAGTTATCAAGCACATTCATTAAGACATCTGTAAATGTTTACAAGCCCTGGAGGGCAAGTTTAGAATCAAATCAACTGGCTACCATTCTAGTTCTGCTCTTTACAGAAGGGTTTTTTTTTGTTGTCAGGAAATGGGTATAGTTTTCATGCTGTATCAGACGCTTTAGATAAATACAAAGGTTTTAAAGACCATCTTTCTCTTATTCTTGGAGTTCAAATTTATCTGGTATTTGGGCTTAAGTTTATCACCTCTGAAGTGAGGATCAAACACATCCTTACACCCTCAAACAAACAATGTCCAAATCAAGTTCGTGCAGCCAAGGGTGAGGAAAGTCCAGCTTCAGGAAGTTCATTACAAATTCTTACTTAAATAGCTTCTGTTTTGAAACTCCTGCTCTGTTTAAAAGGGTGTGCATCCTCCTTTTATTCTCTGTAGCCTGACAGCACCTCACTTGTCTCTGCAATGGAAATTGTGCCCATGCAGAGAGAACCAATTCTACTGCAAAGGTGTTTGTTATCAACTACAATACCCAAAATATGAAATGAAAAGAAATGCATTATTTATCAGTGTGTGAAGACTTGAAACCTGAGGAAGTAAAAAATCATTAGGCATGAACAGCTATGAACTGTAAGGGCACAAAAACTGCAACTGCTGATGTTAAGGGTAATCTGAAAGGATATGAAGCAATGATAAGCTAGCTCCTGACAGAGTGTGAGTAACTGTGGAAAATTGAAAGCTGGTACTTTAATGAAGCTTTAAAAGTGTGAATGAAAATAAAAATATTTTTCTGTTACAGGTTTATTTCTAAAACTATTTTATGCTTGGTTTTGTTTTGTTATACTTGTTTTTTACTTAAATGAAACAAAATAAAACCATGTTTTAGATATGTCTTAGGTTACAACATAAGATGTAACCAAAAGTATGTGTTCTGTAACCATCTGTTAAAACCAGGTGGAGCAGTGTTCTTTATCTCTTCCATGACACATCCCTGATAACTCCCTCCAGAGAGATATTTTTCTGTTAATGAACCATCAATCTTCACTGCAAGACTCATAAAATTACATCATTCCATTGAGATGTTCCACGCGAGGGGAGGAACCGAGCATTCCTACCTGGATGTAATCTAAGGTTTGAAACACCACACTCAGCCCTTACCTTCTGGGTTCCCAGGGGACAAGAGCTACATAGCCACCACTGGACCGTCAGAGGAAGGCCAGACTTTTCTACAGGATCACTGGCTCAGCAGAACCACATCCATCACTTCAGAAGGACTGCAGACACCATTTAATCAGACTGCTACCACCACTCTGACCAACAGGGTGTCAGGTTGTGTTCTGACTCTGCCAGTGTTTCTGTACTACTGCATTTATTTTTAATTTTCCTATTAAATTGTAGTTCTGATTTCCAGTCTCTCACTGTACTAGTTTGCTTTCAAACTAGTACAAGATATTACATGGATGATTGCACTGGACTGAAATTGGAATTCATAAGTGGTGAATAATAACAAAACAGTTATTAATTAATGGAAATAAATCAAACTCTTGCAAAAAATGGGCTCAATCACTGCTTAGCAGTAACAAAAAATCCGTGTGTTATTCACACTATTTGCATCACAAATCCACAACATAGTCCCATGCTACCTACCATGAAAATAAATTAACTCTATCCCAGCTAAATCCAACACAGAAGTTTTGGATACTCAAGATATCATCACAGAACTGCCAGATATGACCACAAGAAAATTAGGCTTTTGTGGAGCCACACTGCAGGCTAGGTATGGTATCTCAGGGATTTGCAAAAGCACTAGAAGTCAGAAGGTAGAAAATTGATATGCATCCTTTGTGTTCATATTTAGACATTGATATTGCCAACATTTATATACATGGATGTGCATAAATCGTGACAGAATTATTTGTTGTCCTAAGAAGTCTCATTGATGTTAAGAAGGAAAAAGACTGAAAACTTGGGATGTGGTTTTCAAATTTGCTGAACTTCCCATATCAAGAAAAATCACCAGAAGAACAAAAAAAGGTCAACAACTCATGCCAATAAATTAGGAAAATGTTAAAAAGACAAAAGATGTTCAAGTGAAAATATTATATATTTATTAAGCTAGACACAGGCTCCTGGTGAGCTTGTGAATCTATTGACCATGTGGTAGTTTCCAGTTCAGTGCATTGTTACATGCATCAAAACTGGAATGGGCATGAAAAGTGAATGTGGGGACTTACCAGCTTTTTTCAAAATTTGCCATCAATTTCCTTGCTTCTGACTTGCTTTTGTCAAAATTTGCAATCAATTTCCTTGCTTCCGACATCATGAATGCTCTTGTGTAATGTCACATGTTCCTCAAAGTGACACCATTTTAGGGAATTACTTTGTCTATCTTTATCCATTCCTCCATCATTTTTTATGGAAATAAAACTGTGAGAAATAATCTGTTCTCTCCTGCCCTTTTTTAATGTCCAGTTCTCATTTTTTGAATACTGATATACAAACTCTCGTATGCTTGGGAAAACACAGCAACACTCTTGTATTGCCTCAATGCAGAAGGTCCTTTTTATCCTTTTATCCTACAAATGCCCTTGTATAGATCCTGAATTTCAAATCTCTACTCTAGTTTTGGATTTTTCCTTGCATTCTCATTCCAGTCCATTTCTTTGGCAATACTGGGAAGGTGCCTTACCTTGCTGTTTTCCTCTGAGACAGCTTACCCTATTGAAGAGGCTGAAGAAACATTCAGAATAAAGAATAAAACTTAAAATGCTTTTTTCCTCTCCTTTGATTCATTACTCTTGAAAATGGGATCTTTCTGCCTTCCTTTTCACTAACCTGGATTGCTCAAAGACTGAAGATTCCAGCAGGGCACATCTTCAGTTCCAGAGAAAGGCAGTGTCTGCAGGGACCAATGGAAATGGAGCTTGCTCAGCCTCTGAGACTTATTGGAGATGCTTTGGTAGATTAAAAGCTGGGAAAATCATTGCCAAGATAACTTATGAAAGTCTGGTTTTTTTCAAGTCAGAATTTAACAACAGCTGAGTAAATCATAACAGACTCTGAAGCATTTTTCTTCCTGGTTTTCTCTAGATCACATAAATGCTACCAAGCTGGTGTGGTACCAGCTATTCTCAAGGTATCTTATAAAATTTTAAACAATTGGACACAAAGCCCCGTGGACTTCTTTACATTTTTCACCTTCGATTTCAGTATAAAAATGACCTTTCTCTTTTCATTTTCATGCAGCTGCAGCCAACCCTGGACAGCTGTTCAAGACAGACCATGTGATGAGTAAAAAAATACCCAAAGAGGTTTAAATGCCATGATGTATAAAGAGCAACCATCACATATGTGAAAACTGTCATAAAAATATCTAGGTATTCAGCACTGAAAGTTATGTATGTGACAAAAGGCATTTGAATCAGAACATGGTACAGAGTCTCAAAGACCTGTGTTAATTCGACAAGATTGTAAAAATTCAGTAAAATATGAAAGGTCTACTCTTTTACTAAAAAACCCCAAAAAAACAACAACAAAATAAGTGAAAGCAAAGTAGAAACCACAAAGATTTGACATTAAAAATTGACACAGAAAGCCAATGAGCAATCTAGTATTTTTTGGAAAGGGCCTCTGTGCAGTTATTAAACCTGGGAAACAACCATTTAAGATACATATCACAAAAATTGCTAACAATCCGTAATAAAGGACAGGCTGATTTTTAAAAATGGGTTTAATATTAATTTAAAGATAAATAAACTTTAGATTTGATCCTAAGAATTCATTACATTTTTGAAACATTTTCATCTGTGAAGCATAGAGAAAAATGGTCTCCAAATGATCTGCAGTCATGACCCAAGGGTAGGTCACAATGGCTGCATTCAGAAAAAATACATTCTGTATAATAAAACACAAAAATAATTACATACAATGATAATTGACCCAATTGTGTGGTGGTTACTGACTCTAGAACTGATCTCATCCATGAGATATCATTCAGAAATCAGTGATAAGCTACTGCTGATTTATACCAGGCAACATACAGACTGGTATTTAAAAATGACTGGAGTTAAATCCTTGCAAAAGCTAGTATTTATTTATAGTGTCATGACAATACATTGAACACCCAAACCTTTTATCTCCCAGGCCGATCCTTCAATACCAGGAGATTCTTGATAATCAAGAGAAGAAGCTATGATGAATACCTACCTCTTTGTCTGATTCTCCTTTACTGCTAATCTTGAATTTGGAATGGGAGAACAAAAGTGATCTTAAACTGTTTTTTAATTTTTTTAATATTCTGTAGAGGGGAGGCTTCTAAGCCTTGGGACCGTGCATGAGTAAGGACATTGCAATGAATATTCCAGTGTTTTCTTTTTGTGTTTTCCATGAAGGAGAAAATCACCAGTCATGCTACTGAACTATGTCTTGTGCTCTGGGTTTGGCTGATGGCTCTTGGCTGTGGCCAAGGCACAGAAAAAAATGCAGAGAACGGTTTCTGATCATTTTGCTAGCAGTGCTGCACATCTTGCTGCAAGAGAAGGCCACCTTCCACACAATGACTTGTTATTATTTGGAATGCAGAATTAATCAAGGAAGGAAGGTGAAACTAATCTTATCAAATTATTTGAAATTTCCTTTTCAACTCAGTTTCCTTCTCTTACTGTAGTCTTTTTATTTGCAAGGACAGAATGCCTGGACACCTTCAGGTTGAATTGACAATATTCTAGAACTGAGAGATCTGACTTGTGTTGCTTGGATCAGGACATACGGCACATTTGGGTAAGAGATAACTTTAATCACTAACTAGCAAAAACACGACTGCTGACAGTGTTGGCTCAGTGACACTGCTGGGCATTATTCATGGGGATTTCAGATTACCCAACTATTAAGTTTGCAGTTCAAATAATTTCCTTCCTTCCTTCCTTCCTTCCTTCCTTCCTTCCTTCCT
>VZRF01012197.1:126035-239801 GCA_013396875.1 Vireo altiloquus
CTTCCTTCCTCCACGAAAGTATGATGAAGTAGCTCAATCTCATTAATGCAAACACATGCTGAACATAAATACTTCTCCCACAATGCTGAACTCTGTGCAACCTCTGCAGTAAGTATTGGAAAATAAGTAGATATTTTAAAGCATGCCAGAGCCAAGAATTGGAGAGAGGCAAAACTATAACTGACAAATGATGAAAGCCAAGCCAAGCATAACAGTGTAAATTTAAATGCAACCCTAGAGATTCAAACAGCTAAGGGTTAGATTAAATGTTACCTCTCCTTTGAAGGCATGTGGAGAACCCTCAGTGGTTAGGAAATGACAGGTTGGAAAGGGTTGAGTATTTTCCATACTCCCAGTTTCAAACTAGCAGTAAGTCAGCTGTGTTATGAGGGACAGAAACCCCTTAATTCAATTGATTTAAAACATTGAAACAAACCCACATCCAAAACATTTCCCCAGATCTAACAAAAAGCAGTCTTTTTATCTTGGTTTTCACCCCTTTTGTTCAAACTTTCCTGCTGTCAAGATTTTTGTCAAGCTGTGTGTTTTTGGAACAAGATTTTCAGTGACTGTCTTTTGTGTATGTTTATCTCCCAACATATTTGGCAGAAAAAAAGGCACAACATAAAAAAAAACCCCAAACCAACCCAAGCTATAAAGAATAAATGTCTGAAAACTATAGGTATGTGGAGTGTTCTTTACAAATGTATTGATTTATACTAAAATGTCTTTTTAAAGACAACGCCCTCTTAGATTTTCCACAGAGTGGAGCACATTATTCTAATCAACCTGCTGTCAGACCCTAGCTCAACACAACTATGTAGTCTGATGCAGCTTCATGGCTTTAGTAGCACTAATGCAATGGTATAAAACAGTTAAAAGGTAACCCGCCCTTCTCCACCATCTGGCCTTTATCTGAATATTCCTGTTCCTGTAGCAGAAGGTTGTAGTGCTATTTTCTCCAACCATTGGGTTTAAAGGAGAGGATATAATAAAAATACATTGAGGTCATTTTTTAAAATAAGCTCTTGGACTGCTTGTCTGATGAGCTGAAATTAGAAGGAATGGACTATAACATTGATCCAGTATGCCTTATCATAGTGTCTAGATGAGTGAAAATGCATGTGTTGTAGTTAGAATGCAAATTTCTGACCATGATAATAATTGAATTGCTCAGTTTTCAAGTCACTGTTTAGGATTAATCCTTCTGGGGTCTGAGTTTCCTAGATTTTCTTTGCATTCTCAGTGGATGATTTCTGCATACTCATTTCAGCAGACACCTGTGTCACATTTATCATAAAGCATAGATCTTCGCTTTTTCTACTAACACTCTAATGGAGAAAAATTTGATATATTTTCATGGGAGTACAAACTTTGGGAGGAATTTACAAATTTACTGAGAGAGCAGAGGAACTTCAATACGAAAAAAAACCCTAAATTTTGTTTTACTTGTTAAAGTAAATTTACAAATATACTTCTCCTGAAGCAAATAGAATTAGAAGAGGATTCCCTTTCAAAAAAAACCCCAGTCAGATCCTAATTCTTTGCTCACTCCTGAACATGACTGTAAATCCTGGCCTCTTATAAAACTTAGGAGGGAAATCTAACTCTTGGTGAAGATGGATCATTTCTTTCCTTGCATTTTCCTCTTGCAGTATAATCACTCTATATAGAATATCCCTTGAGGTGAAGAGTGAGAATAGCTTAACCCAGGAAGAAAGTAAAAGTGAGCTAACTTAAACAAGTTAACTAACAGTAAATGCTGTCTGTAATCTGTTAAAAACAGAAAAGCATTAATGAATTATGATGATACAAATTTGGAAGACATCATCAGTACATGACAATCAAAGTTCTACATGAAGGGAGCATTGGACAGCTATTAGAATTGGAGTAAAATAAAAGTAATGCATTCAGTAATACAGTCTACAAGCCTCGTGCTCTGGGACGAACATGAATATCAGTTGAAATATGGAAATTAAATAGCTGCTTACAGTAAGAACAGTGATGCATTAGTCAAATGTCATCCACCAAGAGAGCCCTGAAAGATGCAAAGTGAAATATATGCCAAGAGACATTTGGCACTGTTTTAAACAAGTTTAATATGAGTTATGCAAGAAAAGGGTGAAAATGTGTACTATCCTGCTAAGACATGGCAAAAAATTATGCAACACTGTGTCAGAAGCACCTAAGATCTACAACAATGAAGAATATGTAGATAGGGAACACATAATTGCAATTGTGATAAGTGCTAGGTCCTTTCCAAAAGAGCACTTCTCCAAGGTAACATGTTTAGTCACAGGGGGCTGTCTGAGCTCTGGCATCAGGGAAGAGGTTTGATGGAACGATTACAAACTTTTTTCTGGCTACAGAGTGATAGCTGCTGATAATTGATGAATACAGAGTGCTGTATGGAAGCCCAAGGGAGGGATCTATCTATTGATGCATTTTTTTGTCTTAATGTCTTTACAAGTGGGAGTTAAATAATCCCTTTCTTCCATGATTCACTGTGCTGCAGAAAAGATTTTTGGTTCCATTGAAGTGTTTATTTCATTTGAGTTTTGTTTCAAAACTTTCTAGCATCTTATCCTTGAAAATGATGCTGAACTGGATATTACTATATAAATTTCTTTTTCTCGTAGGTGTATGCTTATGTATTGTGTCCTAGACTTGAAAACTGGGTAACAAAGGTCCTATGTTTTGTAGAAGTGGTTATCAAAGATATCAGAACAAAAAGATAATAGGGAAGTAAACAACTAAGTTTGCTCTAACATTTCTAGGTCTTTTGAATGTGTTAGTAACGTAAAAGAACAGAAAGTGATCTTTGCATTGCTGGGAGAAACATGTTCTCTTCTTTATCCCACTGTAAAGTATTTTTATTTGTAAGTGGGAAGATAAATGAGTCTACAGCTGGGTAAGACCAGTCTTGGATCTTCAAACTGTTTTTCTGTAGTTTTCAGACAATTTTTGGTATTACCTTCAAACTTACTCTGTTCAGGATCAGAGCTTGAGATATCAGCTTCAGCTGATCACAGAGATGCCAACATGGAGGACTAAGAAAAGAAGTGTAAATTGTGTGATGGAAGTTGGGGAAGGGGAAAACAGAGGATGAAGGAGAGAAAGGCAGAAGTGCTCCACAAGTATACTTTGGTCTTTGTGTCCAGTTAGTGGTTTTTTACATCAGCCTCATGGTGGAAAATCACAGAATGACAGAATAAGCTGAGTGGGAAGGAACCCATAAGGACAATTCTTTGACCAGTCCAGATTACATGGCAGTTGTATATTGTATATGTGTACCTTTTGTTTTCCTCTCTCCTGCCTGAGCTCTTTTTCCTTGCAGACTGAAATATCAAAAATTGCAATGAAATACAGACAACTTATACTCCTGAAATTAAAAATGAAATTAGTCCTTCTGACATTCTTTAGCTTACAATAGATATTGAAATGATATTTCAGTGTTATCCCACTAGATGTAAACAGTTTGCTATAACTGTAGAAAGTCTTTGTGGATGACTGGGCTGCCCTTTTAGCCTTTCCAGCCAGCCTGCATGACCATGACAAAGGAGGAGGCTGCTCCTGCTCTTATTGCTACTGACCCTCTGCCCACTCTCGAATTTTCCCTCATTGCTTCAATAAGTGAGGACCAAGAGGAATAACTCTATAATTTATCACACTGCAACTAATATGCTTTTTCCCTCTTCAAGGAAGAAAAAGGACTGCAAAACTGATTTTAGTGGTTATAAGTGTCTTCTTTTGCTGTTTTATTTGTGATAGGTATTTATTCCCTAACACCAGTAACACAGAATTTTAGCAACTTTTCTCTCTGTAAGCCTGGAGATTGTGGATTTATCCCTTCAGGATACTAGAATAGCATCTGTTTTTGAGACTGGGAACACCAGAGGGGGAATAAGATTTATATTTGCTTTCAAATTTTCCCATAGCCCAGGTTGGATTCAGTGCTTTCTCTTTTCAGGGTCAGTCCTATCTTTTTCAAAAATGATAATTTTGAGAGTTAATGGCTTCCCCACGATTCCAAATGGATGTATTGTCTTGATTCTGAAAGATTTCTTTGGAGAAGAGAGATATCTGTTCAGATCTCTATGACCACCAGAGCAGACAAAGCAGACAAAAAGCCATCTCTTCAAGCTGAAAATCTGACGGACTGTCAGAAACAGGAACTAATAGCATTTTAGGAAAAAGAGAGGGTGAGTGCCATTTTACATGAGAATGTCTGACACTCACATGAGTGATTTTGAAAGTCATAGTGTTTTTACTTGTCTTTATATGTCAGAATATTTATTCCAGGTAAAAACAATAAACTAACAAAGAGATAAAACAGTAAAGGTATTTGTGAGACATTTTTCATATTGGAAACTTACACCATACACTGACCAGGCTGAGATAAATTATTAGTAATAATCAAACTACACTTTCCTGTGCTGTCTGTATGGGCTTATTTTTAACCCCTTCTAATAAAGAGCAAGAAACAATGATCACCCTCTACTTGCTTAAAGCTCATCTTTCCTGCTACACTTGAAGGTAAATGCATTTCTGTCTCTGTCCATGTCCTTCTGGATCAGCTGTTAAAGAAAGGGAGATGCAGGTGTGCTGAATAATAACCCCAGTCTTTCATTGTTCACCCCCATTTCCGAACACTCACTATCCAACCTATTGCTTGGGGCAGCACAGCCCTCTTAACTGCCTAAAGGAGCAGCAATACCCACATCACAGAAAGAAGAACAGGTGGAATACAGGGGTATTTGTAGTCCTGTGGTAGGAAATGTAAAGGATAAAATGGAGAGTGGAAATCCTGAGACTACTTGAGCATGTTTTCAGGGCTGCTGTACCACAGATTGTGTACCAGCTAATGGAAAAGTCTCTTTCTAGCAGTGCAATCTGAGTGTGAAATGTAGCCATAAAATGTTCAGGTTTTTTTTCAGGTTTTTCTGTGCTTCTCTAGCTTTACATAAAAACCTGAAATACTGCAATGTATTTTCCAGCTTGAATAATTTATACATTTTTCTTTTTCATTTTTTTTTCCATCCGTGAATCTAACACTGATATCACATAGACATTATCAAGGGACATTTTATCCTAATGCCTCCTTTTGTTTTATTCAGTAGGAAATTATTGTCCTGATATTGTCAGTTACAGTAATTCAGAGAAAAACAACAGCAGCAAATGCTATTCTGTGGTATTCAAAGCACATCAATGCAAACATATGAATATGAGAACTTTAGCTGGATGGTCCTGTGATTTCACTGCTCTCAGTATTCCCTATTTCACCTACAAATACAAAATTATATGTGGCAGAGCTGTAGTACTATTGTATATTGAAGTATAGGCTACTCCTGTTTGACTGAAAATATTTTACATACATGCAGAGAAGAGTGTCTTACTTAAAAGTATTTTTCAATCACCTGATGTGATTTCATACCACCTTATAACCACAGACCTCCAAGTGCTTCCAAAAGTTACTATTGCTTTCTTTTGCCGAGGAAAAGGATATGAGTTATACAGAGTCAAACCTCAAGACAGAGCAAGAAATTAGGAGCAGAAAAGAGCTGCTTTTTTTTTCTAGTCTCTTTTTCCTAAAGACCTGGCAACATCATCTGAATCTGTATGCAATGGCAGTGACACTGCCAAAGGTGTATTTCCTGTTCTGAACTGCAGTAGCTAAAAAGAAGACAGCAGAATAACGAGAACAAATACTTCACTTTTACAATAGTTGCACTTTTCTTTTCCTTTTCTGAGAATTCCTTGTTCTTTTCCTGTATCTGGACTATTAGTCCACTCACTCAGAAGAAACTCTGAATTTAGGGGATAGACAAAAAAGAAACTCAGTGAAAAGGACTACTAACCTTACCAATGAAGAGTTATACTCGAAAGATAAAACACTTGCTTCGGTGCTGCCTTTAAAGGAGTCGATCGTGTAGTGTTCACTCTGTTTTGATCAGGCTGACCTGTGGATCTTTAATTGTTAAGAGAAAGGAGAATTAAAAGGAGAAAATACTGAACTTATCAGAAACAAAGTAGTCAATATGATTTGGAGGTGACTTATTCATCAATACAAGAGCTCTCCACTGGATTAATATTCATTCTCAACTGACAGATATAATAAGGTAATTCTAACTGCATCAAAGGTTAATTTTATCAAATCCCCTTCCTTCTGCTACAGAAAATTTGTCATCTGTTTCTCGAATAAGAAGTTATTTACACCTTGCATATTCATTGGGAAATGGGAAGAGCGTGAGCTGGATGAATTACCAGTTCTCAGCCTCACCTCAGGGAAACAGCCTCCCTACAGTATACTGGTTTCTGTGGAGAGAGACACACTTGTGCGTGTGGGCTGCAGAGGGGTCACAGCGGAGTCCTGGAATATGTTATGAAGCAAATCTTGTCCTTAGGGTAGCTGGAAGCTTAGATTCCATCTTTCCTACTTAGGAGAGTAATGCGCAGTCTAGTAGACATTGTGGAGAGAAAGAAATACAGTTTTTATTAGAATCATTTTATTAAAGGCATTATGTTTCATTTAGAAACATCTGCTATTATTTGTATTATTTGTTGCTGTTCCTACATGTAGAAAAGAACCATAGACTTTCAGACAGCGTGGCATTTTTGGGCTTGCAAAAAATGACAACAGAGGAGCAAATGTGGCCTCCCTGAAGCAGATGGCACCACGCTATTTGTGAGCCATCTGCACTGCCCATCCCCAGCGGGCAGGCAGCACGACACATTCCTTTGAAGGTACAAAACATTGCAATCTCTCCCCTGGCCCTCATAAGATTTAAGTAGCTGCAGATATGCTTTCCTAGCCTTTATAAGTGGACACTGTGAGGGCCCTGAGGGCATTCCTTCTCCTCCACAGGCTTTCACTGCCTGGGCTCAAGGCCAGCTTTGATAACAAAGCTGTGATACCATGTCAGCAAATGCCTGTCCTGACTTCGCTTAGGAGCCGCTTTTAAACTGAGGCTCCCACACTTGGTGTTTGCCTGAGCTGTGTGGCAGCTTTTCCTTTGCCTGCTTCCATACCTCCCTGACCCCCACCTCTGACCCGGATTTCCAGCTTGAGCTGGGGCCTGCCATGTCCCAGCAGACCTATCCTTGTGGCCTGAGTCTCAGGCGATCCAGATCACCTGCACCCACCCAGCTCTGCTCACCTTGCTCTGCAGCCGTGGGCTCTGCTTTCTTGGGATGGTGCTGCCCTGCTGTTCCTTCTGCTCCCTGCCAATCTATTGGAAACAGAAGCAGCGGTGGACTCTCACAGAATAATTTTCTTGAGATGGATAATTGTCACATATTACAAGCTCACTCAGGTCGCATGTTCATGCTCTTACCAAGAGGTCTGAGCTTTCAGTCCTCATATACAACATAGTTTAAATCCACTCCATGTTTTTTGCAAAGTACTGTCCTTCCTCTCTCTTCTTGGATCTCTCAAAGTTCCTATGGAGACGCTTCAATTTTAAAGCACAAGTACATTGTTTAGGAAAGCCACAGGTGCATTAGCTCTATTTCTCTATTTCGTACATAGAGCTATGAGAGCATTACTGGCAGAGTTGGATGGATGGCTATTATGATTCTTGTCATCCTTGAATGACTTCTCTTCTCTGTAGTGTAGGCTTGATAAATTTCTATGTGAATAACGCTTGGAAGGAGAGGATAGATATAAAATATGTGTTCAGGGTAGGAGTAAGGAATTTGGGAATATACTGTCACTTCTGTAAATTATAAATTCAACAGGAAGATATATTGCTTCCCAAGTGAATGAAAGAGAGTTTTTTCTTCAAGTGTTTCTGAATTTTTGCTGGTAGGGAATTGTGCTTAAGAATTAGAGAAATTGTAAGACTGAGCTTGACCTTTCCTGAGGTAGCCTGAGTTTAAAAGCATACTTATAAACCCTGTAACTTTGAATACTACAGCAGATTCCTTGCTGTCTGTTCTAGGAGGAAACCATAGTAAGTACTACTTTACTAGGGTAGAAATAAGGCTTCAAATTGCAGGATGCATTATTTCCTCACAGGAAAACTGTTCCAAAAAACTTTGTCAAGAGCCATGTAATTCTGACAAGTGGAAGGATAAGAAAGAATAGCCTGAGTTCAGATTTGACTTTCATGTATTGGCAGGATGTAAAAATCATGCACTTGGATACAGCAGGGACTGCAAACCTCTTCCAGGTTCATAGCATATCCAGATTTCTTCCAGAAATTTGCCATTGAAATAAGAAAAACAGATCCCAGGATTAGCAAGAGCATTGTAGCTCTGTGAAAGAACTCTAGCAGGTTGTTTCAGTTGTGTGTTTTACTATAAACAAGCTTGTTATATATCTACGATATACATTTTAGAAAATGCTGATAAAAAAAAGTGAAAAACAGGAGGAAAACTATTCTTTTGCCAAACACTTTCCTCCCAGAACACTAGATTATTCTACTAAATAAAGTGGCTACAGAGAGTTCTGGAAGGCAGGGTTTAGCCATTTTACTACATAATGAAGTCCAGGTCTGTGTCACTCAGAGCAAACTGCATGAGCTGCAGGGTGCAATTAGACATATTGCCTTTTCTGTTCAAATGATTGAAACAATTGTTTTTACCAGGATGGAAAACAATTGGACAAAGCAGCTCCGAAGGCTGAGTAATGGGCACTATGAGGCAATGAAACATCTATTAAAAAACCTAGAAGTTGCTGCAATGATTCTCAGTTTTCCAGCTGTTTGTGGGGAGGTAAGAGAAAAAGAACTGAAATTTGGTAAAAGGGAATCCGTTGCTTTAGGCTTCATGACTCTAAATCAAAGACTAATTTGAGCTTGTGGCAAACTGATCAGCAGCACTTGTTTTTATGTTTATCAAGTAGTCATGGAGATGATGGGTTGTAGGCAACAGCCGCTGCATAGAACTTGTGTTTTGGATAACTACATATGAAAGAAGATTAAGGACTTTTTGATTGAAAGCAATTTATCTAGAGGTGTTGTCAGAGCACCCACTTCAACTACCAGCCTCTTTTGTCAGAAGTGATAATACACTTCTTTGCTAGCTGGATGAAGAGATGAGAGGGGTTTACAGAAGAAAGTGGAGAAAATATGTTAGGAACTTACCATTTGCCCTATTGCTAGACTTGTGGAAAACAAATGCCAGGGTGTGACATCTCTCTTGAAGCTGGTTGGGTTTTTAAATGCCATGGGATTTACCTCATTCCTTTTGAGATCCAGTGTGGCTGTTCTATGCAGAGACCCCTCCTCTGGAGGAGGTAGCTCAAGGCCTTTCTGAGAGGGGCTGCAGAGTGACCCACAGCACCCAGAGCTGTATGTGCTGTCACCCTGGGGAGCTCATTAGCTCAGGCTTGGCACTGTGATAGTGGCAGTCACGAGACATCAGTTGGTGTGGGGCCAACACACATCTACTGCTGGCCACAAGACAGGCTCTTGCAGGGGATGAGAAGGAAAATCTCACATTGGGGAAAATGCAGGCTCAGAGCAAATGGTGTGGGGGAGGGAGAAGTGAGATCTTCCTCTCCACTGTATTTTAACAGGAAGCAGAGCAGAAGGGGGTGTTGTGTGGTTGCATTAGTCAAGGTATACTCTCACATACCACTGCTTTCGTGGCGTGTCTGCTTTCTCTTCATGGCTCTGTCAGACAGACCCAACATATGAACTGAAGGAGCTGGAAGAAAGCTGCGTCCACTGCTGATGGTTTGGTAGAGAGCAGCAGCTAATGGGAAGACGGAGACCATGCTATCCCCTTTGTCACCACACCCCAACCCATCTAAATCTGTGAGTGGCTGGGGCAGTTTGCATTTCTGTGTGAACTTGAGTGCTCATTAATAACGCATTTGACATAAGCAGTTTGAGAACCGCCCTAGTAAAATGTATTCTTTGCAGGGCAAAAACTGTCAGCTCTGCTGTGCACTTTGATTACCCCTTTATGATTGTCACGCATGTTGTATCATGCTGCAGGTCTTTATCTGAAGAGGTGTGGGCAATTCTGGAGAAGTGAACTAAATTTTATTTAATTAAGACAACAACATTTTCAGCTAACCATGAAGAGTCATTATGTAATTGTAATGTTTCTTATTAAAATACAGTGGATGAGCTCCAAAACAAAATAATTGCTTTGGGCTTTTCTGCTTTGTTTTTTTTCCACCTTGTATAAAACTGCAGAAACATTACTTCAGAACATTCTTTATGCTAAGTATATTTTGTTCTCTTCAAGGGGTGCAAAATGATTCTGTCAAATAAAATTACCTTATTTTGCCATAGCTGGATGTATCTTGCCAGTGAATTGCTTTGATTTGTACTCCTGAGCTTTGTGATTTGATGTAGATGACCAGAAAGAACCATTATAGGCCAACATGTAATACACGATTTGTTCTTTTTGGGACTGGATTGAAGTTATAAAATCTGTTCATAATAAAGACTGTCTTTTTGTCTTGCTCTTTTTCACAAGAGTTTGTCCATTGATTTTCTTGTTCCAATCTAATGGGGAACCAAGGGGTAGTATGATATGCTGGTTCTTGTAAACACTGTTTTTACTGACATGGATCTCAAAACTGTGAAATTTCCCTAGTTCTGTTCCAGAGCACCTTGAAGAAGTTGTGACAGAGGATAACTTCTGGCCCTAAATTTGAATCAGTGGAGAAACCAAATCAACCAGCAAGGCTGGACTTTGTATGGTGGAACTCTGTCATTCTCATTTCAATGACATTAACAGCCAGACAAAATATTATCCATGATGAGGTCTTGAATATTTCAGTACTTAATGCTTTTCTTGGACTTTGAACTTACAAAATGCAATGGCACAGGGTTCTTAGCAGACTCCTTAACTGAATCCTTGTGTTCTTTAAAATAATTTCATTTTTGTGGTGTTTGTCTGCAGATGTAAATGAGATCTAAATACTGAAATATAAACGGCTTGCTTGAAAACCGTAGCAGCAGGCAATTTTCCTTGCTTAAGTGTAAGTTTTGATTCATGCTACAGTATAACATAATATATTACACATATCTCAGCTCTCATACAGCAGTCCCTTATGCCAACAGAACATAATTTTCTACATTCTTGTAAGTACGCATTTTTCACTTTTATTTTAACATAACACAAAAGCCATGGCATCTCAGAATGACCCTTAAAAGCTGGTCTGTGAAACTCCTGAGCCTTTATTTGAGTGGTTTGAAAGCAGGCATCCTGCTCAGTTTCAAACAAAACAAATTGCAGTGTCTCTTGGTTTATGGCAATATTTTGAAAAGTTTTATTTATTTAGAAGAAACCTGGGTGTGCCAAAAAGGAGTGCAGACAGAGGAGAAGACACTGTCACTGTCTTCTCCTCATACTACCAAGAGACATTTTCATTCTTCTCTCTGATCTCTGTTGCTGGAGGTGAGAAGAGTTCAACCTTGACCCTGTGTAGTGGTTTCAGCTGGCATAGAGTTCGTTTTCTTCTTAGCAGGTGGTACAGTGCTGTGTTTTGCATTCACTGTGAAAATAATATTGATGACACACCGATGTTTGGGTTGTGCTGAGTAGTGCTCACTGAAGTCAAGGACTTTTCAGTTTCCCTTGCTCTTCCAGTGAGCAGGTGCACGAGAAGCTGGGAGGGAGCATGGCCAGGACAGCTGGCCTGAACTGGCCAAAGGGATGTTCCAAACCACAGAACACTATGTCATATAAATAAACTGTCAACAGTGACTCAGAACAGGGTCTAATAGTTTCTCAGTGTTTAGGTTGATATCTGTCATCACGTGATGAGCAATTGCATTGTGCATCACTTGTTATTCCTGTGTTTTATCTCTGTTTATCCTAGTCTCCTTTAATATTAGTACTTTATGATTTTTTCTTCAATTATTACATGTTTCTTATCTCAACTAAGGAGTTTACTGCTTTTTTTTCCCCCTGATTCTGCCCTGTATCCTGCCTGGGGAGGTGGAGGAGTGAGTGGCTGCATGATGCTTTGTTGCCAGCTGGGGTTAAACCATGACACACTGGCAATTGAAATGCCATGCACTCTCCTTGGAAACTTTCTTCTGAGGGCAGGACAAGATCTTCAGAAAAAATATCAAGCCTATCCCCAAAATGTCTGCTTCTCTGCAATAGATTCAGGACTTTTGGCACCCTCTGGCAATTTTAACTGACACAAACTTTTCCTTTGGTTATTTCCCTGGACACTGTATCTCTTGGCTAAGAGCACTGCTGAAGAATGTACACTTCATTCTAATGTTTTTACTGTTTAAACTCTCATCTTCTATCCAACTACTTTAACTGCGTCAGTCAGACCTCAACAAGTCTGCAACACAAAGCAGACGAATGCTTCCTAGAAAAGCTCAGCACACATGCCATCTTTCATCCATCATTTTGAGCAGGTTACATGAGCTAGCAAAAGTGAGTCCTAGTTGTGTAACTACCTAACAGCAGCTAGAGGAAAGTGAACTTCCTGTTCTTTGGATTTGTCAAATATAATGCAGTTCTGAAGAGAAGATTTATCCAGTTCTTTTCCTCTTGAAAACTTTCCTTCTTCAACCTGCACTGAACAATAAACAGATGAAGAAAGGAAACAGCTTTGCTTGGATATCTTAAACCATTAATGATTATTCTGTAACAGGCAAATGATTGCTGGGGTGTGCGGTTTTGGGATGAGAAGGAGTGCAGTCCCTGGAAATTAGTGTCATTTTGCCTGTATCTCTGCAGTGATAGGCATCAGCCCCTGCTGACCCGGCCTCACTCCTCCGCCACCACTGCTTGCCCTTCCTTTTTCTCCAGAACACAGCTGCAGGATGTGATGCTGAAGGGGACAGCGGCCAAGGCGTGAATCCACAGCAGTGCTGAACCAACAGCGCCGGCATGGAGGATGTCGCAGGGAGAGGACTGGTGGGGCAACCCCAGCCCACCCGAGACCATCGAGGGGAGTGGAGGAGAGCCCAGCAAAGCCGTGCTAAAGGGGATACAGTGGAATGGTTGGAGAGACACCAGTGACCCATGGGAATGACATCCATTGTGGTGGAGAGATAGAAACAGCAGTGAAGGCACCTTACATGGAACTGAGCCCAGCAGGGCTTTTGTGGGGGTTGTTTGTCATTGTATTTTGTTGTTTTGGGCTTGGGGAATGGAAAGCATTAACCACAGTATCTCCCCCTCCACCTTTCCTTTGTTCCAACAGCCATGTGGCCAGAGTGACAGGAATGGTCACCATATTCCCTTTGTTTGTGGAAGCCACGAGGACGCAACCTACAAGGAGTGCCCACTATCTTGGTTTTGTTCCTAGTGGTGAACATGGTTTTACCTTTTGTGGGTAAAACACCTTCTCTGTGTGTATATATCTCTGTTATTAATGCTGCCATTGTCATTGTGCATGTTTTATTCCATTGCTTTGTTCTTTCAGCAAATTGTTATCTTAATCCATAGTCTCTACTTTTGTCTCTTCTTTACTTGAAGGGACAATGGATGCGGAGTGGCTTTTTTTTGAGTTTAATTTCCATCTGGGGTTAAAACCAGAACACCTGGAAATATAGATTTTTTTATTCAGTGAGACTATTAGCATAAAGTAAAAAGGTGAAGGAGTAAATAAGATCAATATGCCTTGTGATAGTCTGGATTCATCTCACTCTGAGACTTAAACATCTGCAGAGAGACATTAGGTACCTGGCTAACAGGTGAGAAACATGAGGCAGCAGAGATACAAAATCCTACTTCCTCACTGTGGTGCTTTTGCAAAATTTTCTAGCACTGAAGCTGGCTCCTGCTGCAACCAGTCAGAGTCCCTGTGGGTTTCATCTTAGTTTGGAGAAAGACTAAATTTGCTGCTAGCATGCTTCCTAGCATGCTTTTCAATTTATTGCCAGAATCTTAATAAAGGGTCTTGCAGCATTCAAGTTAATTAATTTTTCTCTTGGTTTTTAGTTGCTGAAGGTCAGACTGTCCTAAGAGAAGGAATCCTTGCAGTGAATATAATTGACTATTGTGTACAAAACATGCTGACCTTAACGAGGCAGAGATCACAATCATATAAGGAAAGGCAGATAATGAAGGAAAAAATCAAGATCTGACATTTTTATAATCAGCCTTTTGAGGTTACAACTGAAGGAATAAATGCATTTATCTTGATGTTTTTAGGCAGTTCTTTCACATGCCTTAACATATATATGTAAAGGTACTCCATACGAAACATGCCTTAATATGTCTCTTGTTATAACTTCATATAATAATTAAATTTTGAAGCAAATTGTGATTGTAAAATATATTAAGTCAAAATTTCTATGTGTTACACACACATATATATAAGCATATAAAAAAATATGCTTTACTTTTGAAGATATTAGTCTATCACTGTAACTGGTGATTCGCAATAGAAATTAAATTACCCTTTTTTGTTTTTTTCCTCTAAGCAACCAGCTTGAAAGAACGTTAATCTCCTACATGGACACACAAACTTAAAACTTTGAAACTTACAGTTTGAGGTACTGCATTCAAAAAAAATTGAAACATTTTAAAAGATAGTTCTTTATTTTGTGAAAGGCTCTAGGAGGTTGTGGTCTGGGCCAAGATGTGTCAGCTTTCAAGATATATAAAGGAGACTTAACAAAGGAAAAAATATATGGGCTCCTGTTTTTTCCACATAATGATCTGGATATGCTGAAATATTGTCACTATTTCTTAACAATTGTGTCTGTCCAGGAAGATTTTGGAAGCTTGGAGGGGTTGTAGAGTTACAACATAATTTTAGTTTTCTGAGGGAGAGAGTTTTACAAAACTGGAAACTACCAACTAGTCAGCCTCTTCTCTGTCCTGTAAGATCATGGAACAGATCCTCTTGGAAGATATGTCAAGGCATATGGAGGACAGGGAGTTGATTAAAGACAGCCAACAGGGCTTTATGAAGAGGGAAAGCATCCTTGGCTAATCTGGGGGCTTATGGTAGAGTGGCTGGGCTGGTGGACAAGGGAAGAGAAACTGACGTCCTCTACTGTGACTCCTTCAAGGCCTTTGAAACTGTTCCACAGAGCATCTTTGTTGCTAAATTGGAGAGGTATGGATTTAATTGATGGAGTATTTGATGGATTAGGAATTGGATTTAGAATGGCAGCATCCAAAGATGCCTCAGTGTCCAAAGGATATCAATAATGAGTGATGTCCCTTAGGGAGAGAACTTTCCATATGGCACTGTCCATATGGAAGTGGTTTGACATCTGGAGAGCGGCAGTGGGATTCAGTACACCCTCAGCAAGCTTGGAGAAGATGTCAAGACATCTCATGAGGGAGGGGATGCCATCCAGAGGGACCCTGACAGGCTTGAGAAGTGGGTCAGTGGGAATCTCTTCAAGTCCAACAACACCAAGTGCAAGGTGCTGCACCAGGTTGGTGAAATCACCAGTATCCATACAGACAGATTAATGAATGCACTGAGTGCCTCTCTGCAGAGAAGGACTTAAGGATATTTATGAATGAAAAATTGAATGTGGCCTGGCAATGTGTGCTGGCAGCCCAGAAAGTCAATTGTATCCTGAGATACATAAAAAGAGCTGTAGCCAGCATTTCAAGATATATGATTAGTCTCCTCTACGGTGTTCCTGCAAAACCCCAGCTAGAGTACTGCATCCAGTTCTGAGGTCCCAAGAATAAGAAAGCCATGGAAAGCAGGAAAATTATAAGAGGGTATCAGAAAGATCTTATTGAGACCTTTCAATACCTAAAGGCAGATTATAATACTGATGGAGAGTGACTTTTTACCAGGCCCTGTAAGAGGACAAGGGGATTTAAACCAAAGATTTAGACTGAATATAAAAAAAGAAAGATTCCTTACTATGAGGGTTGTGAGACACTGGAATGTATTGCTCAGAGAAGTTGCGGATCCCCCATTTCTGGAGGTGTTCAAGACCAGGATGGATGGGGCTTTAAGCAGATGGGTCTGGTGAAGGATGGATGTCCTTGCCTATGACAGGGAATCTGGAACTAGATGGTCTTCAAAGGTCCCTTCCAACCCAAATGATTCTATTATTCTATGGAAATGGTTCCCTGGTTTAATATTTATTAAAATACTGGGATAGAGACTCTGACATAATTTGTTATCAACAATCCTGCTCCATCCATCAAGGGATGATAAAAAATTTTGACCACACTTCAAAGACCTGGTTAAAAAAGCAGGATAACAACATGCCTACTATTTTAGAAGAGGAGAAATTTCGATGTTTCAAAACAATAGATCATCAAGTAGAAGAAAATATCAAATCAGTTCCTTCAAAAATTTCAGTAATTAAGATAGGTAATATACTGTTTCTACATGATGCTTTGTAAACTTGCCTTTTGGTGATTACTTTCTGCTTATTCTGCTAGCTTCAAGAAAATTCTAGCTCTCCCAGACCTGATTTACTTACAAATGCAGTTCATGAATTTCTAGTCAGTACTTCATAGTTCTTTTAAGATATGCAGCATTTCAGAACTACAAAGGAATTAAAATTTTAAACTTGAAAAGGACATAGATTCACATTATTTATTTATCTTTTCTTGTACTTTGCAGAAAGAAACTTTGATACATATATAGTATTTTTCAGCAAAATGCGATTAGAGCTCATATATCTTTTCTGTACTTTCAGATAACAGAAACACTTTAGGTAATTCAGCATTCATCTGGTGTTCAAGGTTCAAAAGGAGCAGTTACACTTCTGCAAACTGCAGCAGATTTTGACTATAAATCAATGATTTTTGCCTGCCTATTCTTGCTTTCATTAATATTTCATAAAATTATGAAATTACTGTTATGCAGTTTCACATTGAACTTATACAAGGGGTAAATGTGATAAATCAGTCAGTGGCTCATAGCCTGAATAAAGAAAATGGAGAGAATTCCTGAAACATGAGTAGGATGTTAGCCACAGGCTGCACAGCTCTCACTGAACGCTGAAGGTGTCAAAGAAAATCCCTTGTGCAGCTTTCCTGCCTGCATAGTTGTGAATATTGTAATTTATACATAGGTAAACTGGAAACACTGCTGAGACAACAGTAACTCTGAAGTTCAATGTCTTTTTTTTTCTCCCTCCAATTCTTAGCAGCCTTTCAAAGCCCCGTAGCTGAGAGGCTATGCACTGAAATCTTGCGCCAGAAGGAAACTCTGTGCAAACCTTTGAGACTGTAGTTAAAAGAACAAAATCACTAATGATCACCCTGGGCAACAGCTAACAGGACACACATACAAATTAAAATGTTGTTCATAATAGCAAAAACTTTGCCCTTTAGAGAGTATGTGTTGTAGGAAATTAGAAAAATAATTTTTTTAAGAGTCTTCATTACATTTAAATTATTTTTCTTCAGAAAGTCTTTTCCCTTGCAGGCTCGTTTTCAATAGTAATATTGCATCAAAGTTGCCATAGTAAGCTTTTCAGTTCCTATTTGAAAAAGTTATGCATTTGAAAATGTTACGCATCTGAAAACCTCTACAGAAGCAAACATTTTATATAGTGGAAAGATAGAGAGGTGCATATAAGAAACCGCCATTTTTTTAACCAAATTTATTTACAAAGATTCTTGTTTTAAATGATAACAATGGTCATGAATAGGACATGCAGATATTCTGGACTGTGTTTTACAAGAGGCATAGGAAAATGTGCAGTTATATGCAGTTCTGACTTTGTTTTACATTGGACATTCTGTACGATTTTGCATAAATCACTTCATCTCCTCCTGATTTCAAGCTGTACAGAATTTAACTAATCAAACAAATAATCTGTTCTGACCATTCCTCTGGCCTATTCAAGCAGCCTTCTTTTTGATCTTTTGTTATCTTTTAATAGGTCTCTTCTCAGGTCTCTCCTCTAAGAGGCTCCTCCCAATGAAAGAGGCTATTTAACATTTGGCATAAGAGCTATTGGAGTTAAGTATGCAGCTGGTGTAGTAGCAGGTATTAAGATAGGATAATTATAAAAATCCCATCTTACTTTCTGTAATTATGGTTTTTCACTATTTTTCAAGATTTCTGAAGTGGTATGAATGCTTCAGATTGTGAAATTTATAAAAAACCCAACTCTTGAAATTCAAAAAAGAAACAACCTCTTCTATTTTGATAATAGATGTAAATTATGTAAGCAAAGATTTTGTACTTATTAATGCTATTAATATTTCTGCTTATTGAAAAAGCAACCATATAAATGAGCACAGCTGGACAGTTGGGTGTTTTCAGGCCTTCCCTGGCATTCACCAATATTGTCCTAATAAATCTATTTGTACTAAACCACAGGAAACAGGACAGGCCTTATCATACATTCACAGATTGGAGAAGGACCAAGAAGTTTTCTCGCTCAGGATCTCACAGAAAGTCTGTGGGAAAAGCTAGCCATGCACACACCCCTTATATTGCAGAACAGTTCTTTAGCCATAAACAGATATTTGCCCTCTGTTACCTTCCTAGAGAAGAACTTTTTAAATCAATGCTTCAAAACAATTTTAAATTTAAAGCATTTAAAGAGAATTGTTAATTAGCTTTTTAGATCCACTGTTGCCCATCTGTGAAGAAGGAGAATTTAAAAGAATTTCACAGTGACAGATTACATGTAGTTTATTTCCTAGCAGAGTGCCAATTTTTTGTTGTTGGTCCCTAGGGTTTTCATTGGATTTGAAACCTTGAAGAACAGTCGAAAAATCAGAGGAACTAGGGGAAAAAAACCCTCAGCTGAACCTGATGAGAACTTAATTGAAATCAGTGGAGGATTAAATGAAGGAAGAGATTATATTAAAAAGAAAATGTTTCAGTCTGACAAAAACCAAGAAGGAAATTCAGTCTTTCATACCAGATTTCATTCTTGTGATTATGATATCTGCAAACCCTGAAACCAAGATGGTTTTTCTGAGGATTATATCTTTTTTAGCTATAGCAGAATTTTCTAGTTGACATCTTTGGATTTATAGAAATGATTGGGGGCAACCTCCATATGGACTTGCTATTCAGATCCAAGCTTGCTTTCTGTTTTCTCAAGCACTTGAATTTTGTGTCTGAACCTTATTTCTGTCTCATGATAGATGAGACTCCTTTCCACAGAAGGTGTTCTCATGGAGATATACAATAATGATTGTATACCTACTTGGCATATGCAGAGCTATACTGAAACCAGGATAAAGAATAACTTCCATGACTACTGTGTTCTGGTTGGTCCTCAACCATTCCTCGCAATTACTTCTAAGTGATTTTAGATTTATTTTCACAAATTGTTCTCATTCCTCATATTCCTTGTTATGACTAGGATTTTGTATTTCATATTGGCTTCTCAAAGATTTCAGGTGCTCTACTGGGAATGGAAAAGAGAATTTAAACTGTTTCCTTATTGCTTTGCAGGGAATTTAGGAGGACTCCATGTTGCTCTGTGTTGCATATGCCATGGGAAAAATAATGAATAAGAAACTCCTGTTCATGGACATGCTTGTGGAGAGCTTTGGAAATGAAGAAACTTTGCGTATTTAAATTTCCTTTCAGATAGGTACACAGACGAAGAAGAAAAGTATCTTGAAAGAGACTTAAAGCTAGGAATATGTTGACTGAAATGAACTGAACACCTTGGAAAACCTGTTGACAAATAAAACTAGTCACTTGGATAATTTCTAGAGCTGGGCACTACAGCCTGAAATCTGTTCTATGCATTTTTGATGACTCTAGAATCCCTGTTCTTCGCTTTCACAACCAGCAGCACACCTGGTTTCATGAACACATAGAATCACAAACACGGTGAGAGTTTGCTGTCCTAAAATGTGTGAGGAGAAGGGAGGGTGTGATCACTTACAGGCAGCCACGCTGCTTGGCCCCCACACTGCAAGCAGCAGGATGAGCAGACACAGCAGCTTTAGCTGGAGCAGGTGAGCACAGCCATGAAGGACAGATCACTTAGGAGCACTTGCCTGGTATTCCTGGCCTCAAGCTGTGTGTGAGCTTCCCGTGGTTACAGGTGAGGGCACACTACTCCAAAACACTGTGAAGCTTTTTAGATGACTAGACCAGAAGTTTCAATAGCTTCTAGTGACAAATTGGTGTTTTAGCAGTTGCTCGTGGGAGGCAAGATACAGAGGCTTCTCTCCATAATCTGGACTCCTGTAACTTGTTTTTGCATGATGAAGCAACTTAAGAGAGGGCTGCCCTTACAGACAGCCACTGCAGGCTGCAGCCCACCCATTTCTGCTGGTGGCACTGACTGTCAGTGCGAAACTTGTGGGGAGGGAATCCATCAGGACAATCAGAAAAATCAGAAAAGAAAATCCATATTAGCTGTAAAACTTCTCTTTAAAGTAGAGAGGATCAGTTCATAGTGAGGGAACTAAGATGTAAGATTACGTAACTTCACCATGAATACCGTTTTTTTAAAAGATTACTGTGGAAAAACAAGTGACTGTTATGACAATTAATAGATCTACAGGAACTTTAACAAAAAATTTTTATTCAACCATAATGAATCTGTAGACTGCGAAACTCTGTTGCTTACTGAAAGCAGGACAGAGAGAAAAGAGAGAAAATCATGGCACCCAAACTGAACAATGAGGTTCAGTTGGAAGGCATGGGGAATAGAATCATAAAGAGCTCATAAAACCCTGTTTACAACTGTTTGTCACCTGTGCTGGCACTTTATTAGAACCTCAAGCCTGAAGATCAGCAAAGGCTTCTATTAACTTCAAGACTCAGGGAAATCCTGTGTTTATGGAAGTCTCAGGTACGTATGGACAAAAAACATCTTTAAAAGCAGTGTTTCCTTATTTAGGAAATCTTCTTCTTTCTGAGGAAAGCTGATTTCCTTACTAAGAAATCCCACCTGCTATTCTGAGACTTGAAGTTACAGGTTCTTGCTTCATAGCATGCATTAGGTTTATAGGTGAATACACAGAGTTCTAGATGAGGTCAATAGAAATATCTAAAAAGGAATAGTTTGTGTTTTCAAAATTTTGTCTGTTACAGCTTTAACACCAATTAGTATTTTAGAGCAAAGTTCTGAAAATCTATCTTGGAGGAGATTCCCAGAGATGCTAATGAATACAGAGATGCTTTCTGTGAAGAAGTTACTGTATTAACATGGGAAATAACTTTTTTAATATACAAAGACAGGCATAACTTCAGTGAAAGAGACATAAGAAATATCATGTTCCTTAAAGAAAGCTGGTTGATAGTCCTCAGAAGTTGAAGTCAATAGAATTAAGAGCCAGAAAATCCTCACTATTCAAATTAGGCCTCTTTGGTGTGCATATTGCTTTTGTGAAGGATTAAGTTTTTTAAGTGACATAAGGAAAGCTGGTTCTCTTTCCTTTTCTGGAAATGAGTCATTCCAACAGACTAACACTATAAAGCATAAGAAGCAAACTTATAATAAAACATAACACATTCAAACAGATAAATATGTGATGCTGAGAAAAATTGAAGCATTGGCAGCGCCAAGTGAAATACTTGAGCTACAAGACAAATTAAGGCATAGGTGCTGTGGAGGCATGCCTTACCTCTCTCTAGGTGATATGCTGAGGTCAGGACATCAGTATTCTTTGAAAACATGTGGCTTGTTTGGATGCACAAATTACCCTTTATTTGAGTAGAGGCAGAATTTTCCCTGAATATTTTTCCCTTGTGGATGCAAAAAAAAAAAAGTTTTAAAATAGATTAAATAGTTGAATTGTGCAGAGCCTGATAGTTGATATCAGGCAGAGCCTACTAACAGAGGTAAGACAGGAGAACTTTCAATTTCTTTTAACAGTCATGTTTCCTCTAAACACAGCAGAATTCTGGACATCATCACTTCTTATTATATTATGCTTGTGCATTTTCAGTGCTCATATAGGCAAGATAAATTAGGCTGATTTAATTTTACACTATTTTTTACATGTTACTGAAATAAATCAGGAGAAGAACTTCTGTCTCCTAATGTCTTGTTTAGACTCCCAAAAGGGACAATTGTTTTCTTCCATACACTGTGGACAGTGACTTGTGATCCTACACATATTACTTACCTGGAAGCTGCTTCCTGTGAAGATGTGAAAGTTTCTTCAAACTTTATTTTTTTTATTTTGGGAGCTTAGCTGAGATATCCTCTAAATATTACCATATAAATTTATTTCAAGTCATTCATCAATTTATCTGCTGAGGAATAAGAAAAGATTAATTTTTAGTTATTTTCTGAAAAAAAAAAATAGGTAGGTATATGCCATATTTCATTTACTTTTAAACTTTGAAGACTTATACCATATTTGAAAAAAAAACACTGCATCAAACAAATATTTTAAAATACATTACTTGGCTGAGCTCATAAAAACACTTCCACAGAAATCATGAGAGGTACAAAGAGTAATGATGTTGAGAGTTCATTCACCTCATTCAGTCTGTGCAAAGGCAAAGTCAGACATACTTGCCTGTCCAGCAAAGATGTTTTTCCAACCTGTTCTTAACAGATTCTGAAGTGAGAACTTCAAAATTTCTCCTTATTAAAGTGTTGTAGAGTTTGGGTACCCTTGCTCTTTGAAAATACCCTGATGTCTTTTCAACCTGCATATTTTCTATTTTTCTCTGGAAATTGAAATGCATGTTTCAGCTGGTGGCCATTCCCATGAAAAAAAAGTGCTGCAACAATGCTGTCCTTTTGCTTAAATGTGGATGAGGTATTTTCTCAGTCAGAAGTAAGATTTCACTAACTCCAAAGAAAGCACCTCAACAGTTACACTTCTGCAGCATTACAGTAGTGCAAGAACATTTTCTCTTGCTGTCCTTTAATCATCCATATACCAGAATGCCTTTGACTTGTTTAGAGGCTATGCAAGGGAAACCTTTCAAAACCAGAGTAAAAGAATTCTCTAGTATCATAGTTTAATAGGAGAGAGACATTCAGGAAAATTTTCAAATGGTGTATAATTGACATTCCTGCAATATTTTATGCTAAAGTGCTGAAACTAAAAGGAAAACTGGCCAATAGATACTTCCATGAAACAAGACAATGGCTTTTTGAATGGCAAAAAATTT
Source organism: Vireo altiloquus (assembly GCA_013396875.1). Taxonomy (NCBI): domain Eukaryota; kingdom Metazoa; phylum Chordata; class Aves; order Passeriformes; family Vireonidae; genus Vireo; species Vireo altiloquus. Next base: position 148,972 of record VZRF01012197.1, read on the forward strand.
GCTATTTGGCTATTTATTAAAAGATATTGAAATAAAGGTCTCTTTGTGACTAAATCCCACTGCAGATATAAAACAAATATCGTTTTGGGATTCATAAATGAAAATCTGATCTTTTGTAAAATACCACACCAAAAAGACATTATCTAGTGTTAAAACATAATTGGAACTGGCAGTGATGTGTTTCCATTCTATTGAAGGGTTTACTCTTGCAGGATTTTTTGTGAAGCTCTTAGTAACCATTAAATCTCAAATGGAATCAGTCAGCCTCTCTGCTGCCCCTGAAATGAGTATTATCATTTTTATCAAAAGCTGGAGCTGGATAAATGATTGAATAAATGAATGAAATTTGCATTCATACAGCAATTTTCATCTGCACAGAACAGAAAGAAAGTTAGGAAGTGAAAAAAAATCCTTTCAAATTAAAAATAGTACCTTTGCTAAGCAGCGAGAGGTGGCTGATATTTATTATTCCAGGAGGGGGAAGATTAGAACTCAGTAGAAACAATTTGACTCAGAGAACATCCAGTGAAAGAGTAGGGCTTATTATTTATCACCCTGGAATGGAAAACAGCCTCTTAGCTGTGAAGTAGTTATCTATACTGTCAGCTAGCTCAAATAGCCAATACAAATTGGACATTTCCTCAGGTCAACTTTTGACTTGCTGTGGTTATGAGTCATCTCATTTTGAAATTCATTTATTTTTCGTAAGTTATGAAGAGAAGAGCAAGTATCTTTTTTGGAGGAAAAATTAGTTCAGTGCCTTATAGAAAGTTTTGCAGATTTGGGGTTCAAGGAATCTGCTCAATTGGTGTGCTGGAATGGTTTTGATGAGCTAACCAATGCTGGCTTGAATATGGCTTCAGAAAGAGCCCACTTTTGGGGGCAGACATGGAGCTGTTCTCTGGTCTGGGCTCTGTCTAACCTGGGCATGTCTCAGAGCTGCTCAAATGCAGAAGAAAGGAAGCTCCAGAGAGTCTGCCAGATCTTCCAAACATAGCCTATTTTTTTGTTAAAGCTTGTTCAAAAACATCCTTGCCCAAATTTTCTCCAAGTACATGGGGATTTCTCTCACAGCATCAGAAATAGTGGATATAGACTATTCTCAGGGGGTATTCTTTCTCAGCAGGACTTAGATGGCCAAAAGCCTAATCCAGTCACATGTGCATTGAGATAGAGAAATTGTTTAATCGAACAATTACAAGTTATTCAGATTAATTTTATTGACTAACATAGATAAATCTGCTGCTCAGTAGTGCATAGCTGTTTGTAACAATTGTTATGCTCTTTCTTTGAATAAATGACTCCCTATTTGTTTACAGCCCTAAAAAATTATAGGTATAGAAAAAAGATATTAGCACTGTATACAACAAAGCAACTCTTAAAGAATATCACTGGAAAAATATATATTTTGAAGCAAACTGTTTTTTTCTTATATATACCAGGAACACCTGAAATCTTAAGTTTTTTACATATATTTTGGAAAACATAGACTTCTAAAGAGTACATATTTATATTCTCTGTAGAAAACACTGTCGTCTCCTGGAAAGCAGAAGAATTATATACTAGTCGGTAAAGGGGATACATAGATATTTTAAAACATTAATTTTATCACAGCATGTCAATAACCATATGTTCTATAAGACAGAAATTATTTAATGTTTCTAAATGCACAGTGTCAGAGAAATTGATAAAAACTGGAAAAGTCTTCTCTATCTATACATAGATTTTGAGTGATAACTCTACATCACAAAAACATGAGAGCTCTGGAAAAAAAACAAATACTATCATGTAAATATTGAGAGAGTAAATAAGCAAATATGATAATGTATTTTTCATATAGTGATCCTGTAAAAGATCTGTAAAGTATTTGGATCAAGTCAGAAGAGAATTAATGAATACAGCCAATTAATGTCATATAATTAAGAGTAACCTTCATAGTTTTGTAAAGATTTTAAAAGCTTTGTTGAACAATTCCTGTATCATCTGTTATGAGATCATAAATCTAACTGATAAAAACAGATGTAGCAATATGTAAACACAGGGTTCTGAAGCTCACTAATCTTAATACCCTCTAGGTATAGCCAGATAGCTTAAGTTTTTTTAAATGCTTTGTTTCAGTTTGAATAAACCTAACATTCAAAATTGCATTTGTGGAATGGAATTTTCATTTTCAGCATAGAGTTTCAAACCTTGTTTTCGATTAATGAACAAAAAGTAGTTTTGTTGACCTAAGTTTTGTTTTGGAGGAGTCTTGAGTTTTAATTTTACTTTCTGGATGAATTTGGATGTCTCGAAAGATCAGACTGTATGTCTATATTTGTGCAGTTTATATTTTTTTGTAATGAAAAATCCCTCTGAAATGTATAGCTCTATTTCCATAATGAGATTCTACACAATAAGGGAGTGAAGAACCAAGCTGCTAATGTTGCAGATAAATGGAAATTCCCTATATCTAAAAGTTTAAAAAGTTTGACTTTCCTTGACTATTCAGATCATCTAGATATGATGGATTTTGATATTGTACTATATCAGATACATTCCCATTAAAGAGGTCCATATTTGGAAGACTGACAGAAAGAAATCTAGAAAGGGAAAAAAATATATTATTTGGATTATACTATTAAAAAATAAGTTTCATTTTAGTCTCCTCTTCTTTCCTGCATGGAAGATACCTGGGCATAAAATGAGAAAGTATCACAGCCTAGGCTTCCCATAGAGAAAATATAACTTCTCCATGGGACAATCTGACATATCCACTTCTGAGAACATGATTTCTTTGGTTCTCACTGTCCTCCTGTGCCAGTATGACACTGAAGATGTGATCAACTTTGTCAATGTAATAATCAATATCTGAGCACCTAAAACACATTAGACACTGGAAAAATAATGTTTATTTCCATATTGATCACAGCATGACACCAAAATTACTAATGTTTTCTATGGAGTATTCAGTTCAAGGGTAAGATATCACTAAAAGAAGAGTCAGAACCTTACTGTTTCAGGATGACGTGGCTGTACACAGATGCTCAGTTTGGTACTGCAAAGTTACTGAAGCGTAGGGTTATGGTCCAGCTGACTATCATGTTCTGGAGTTAATTCCCAGTTAGTGGTCACTGCGATTCTTCCTCCCTCTCATTCCCAGGATTTATGTCTTAATCCTGCCTTATTACACTGGTTTTGTAAACAAAATACTTACTTTCCTCTCATGGCCAAATAATTTTTTATTTGCTCATATGGTTGTTAATAGCACAGTGGGTTGTTACAGTTATTTCAGGGCTTGATGATGGCTACTTAGTTGTTTCTCATGTCCTTGTGGGAGCTTTTATTGGTTTATTCATTTTTAATTACTTCGTGTGGCTTGTTAGCAGCAGTGGAACTTGTGTAAGTTAGGAACAGAATGAAGACAGAAAGCAGAAGACAGATGCCGTGGAAGGATAGGAAAGATATAATACTTAAAAGACATACCACTTGATTGCAAGTTAAAGGACCCATAAATAAACCTTGAGAACAAAGCCAAGATATAAATATATGTCATGTCTGAACATACAAATTAAGAGCACAGTTCTTCATGTTAAAAATTTTTAAACAAAAATAAATTAAATTACTTCTAGCCTCCAAGTGAACTTCCAGTTTATTGAAGTTATTCTTGGCAATACCACTGCTGGTTTATTATTTTACATTTGGTGGTCCTGCTTACCTACATGTGCTAAAAAAAATCAAGAAAATATCCTCATTTGGAATAGTATAATCAGAAATTATTTGGAATCACCTGAAAACAGTTATTTCTACTCTTAAAGTAGGACTTAAATAGAGTTACTCCTATCAATACACTAAGTCTTCAGCTTCTGCAGGCATAAACTCTGAGTGCTTACTGGGTTTCCTGTGGCAGAGAATTTTTCAGTGCAGAGTTAGACAATCTTCAGAGGAGCTATTAAGCCAAACCAGAGTTCAGTAAAATTTCTGTTGGAACAGTATTGCCAAAAGTATAAATGAGGTCTCAGAAAAAGCAGAAAAGAGTTCTTCCCATAGCCATTGCAATAATTGAGGCATTGACAGATAATTTTAAAGAGTATTCATTCTAATCTGTATTTGGGAAAAAATATGTAAATGAAAAACATCATACTCAGAGTTGCTGATATAACTAGATGGTGCAATGACAGGTTTGAAGATTTTGGGTTTATGTCTGTTTGAACAGCCCAGACTCCTCTTGAAGTTCAGAAGATGCTGTAATGTACCTTGCATTCACAAGTGAAACTATCCCTGGAACTCAGGATTTTTTTCCCATAAGTAATTTTTTTTCCTTTTTGCAAAGTCAGGCCATTGCTTGAAGCCTGAGACATAATGCTTGATATGTGCAGCATAAAAAGACAAAAAAGGATGTCCAGGCAGGAGTTTCTGCTCTACATCTTTTGTTCATGTAAAATTAGGTGCTACAGGTGTCTTTTCTGGTTGCAAGTCAGTGTCTCCATCACATCCTCATTCATATGTCTTCCCTAAACATGCAAAAATATTTCTTCAGGCATGGAAGATTTTCGCAACTCTGCTGATCCTGTTCAATTGGCTCATCTCTAGGTTAGCAACCATGGACAACGATTTTCTCTTATTTATTTAAAGTACCCCAAAAAATTTTGTCAGATTCCAAAATCTCTATTTGTGGACCCTTGAGATCCTTCCACTATGTAAAGCTGCTGAAGGCCTCCAGAAAAATGTTAGTCTTGCTGCATTTAGTCCACAAACTACTGGACATTGGTAAACTTTTCTTTCTTGGCTTGGACTTCCCTGAGCTTTCAAATCCATTTATACTTTCCAAATCCAAAATAACCTGAGAAAAACAATTTCACTCTGTGATTACACAAATCATAAAAATATAGCCATTCGTGACTGTCTTAAATGCATCATGTTGTATTACCATCTGACTCCCTCAGCTCTTTGAGGTCAATAGTAATTTCCTGTATCCCTTCTTCATGTGAATTACAAATTTCCATGCTGTTATCTTATGCCCCATCATTTTTTTAGACAAAGAACCTGTTCAATCTTGTCATGTAGAGAAGTAATTCTACACCTCTGATTATCCTTATTGAGCTCTGATGTACTTTTCTCTTTCCACTGGCACTTTTTGAAATTGAGATGACCAGAACTTCCGGCAATATTCACCTAAAGACTTAATCCTACTTCATGCATTTCACAACAGCTATTGTCTCATTTAACTTGTGTGAACACTTTAAATTGAAAAGTTGGCATCTGATGACTAACTGTTCCATTAGCAACTCATTTATATCAGCTGTCAGCATGAAGAGGCATTAATATTAACAAGACAGTGCTGCGGGTAGATGCATTGCAAGTGGAAATCAAGTGAGCTGTGTGAATTTGCTGAAGGATCTGTATTGGTGTGCAGGCTTTACTTCCATGGAGAACAAATACAAGAAATTCACAGCACTTAGGAGATCAGACATGCACAGCCAGCAGGCTGGGACATTTGGGTGGAACTGATCAAACTCCAAAACCAGCAATTTTTGTGCTAACCGATTTTCAGTTGTTTCTCTTAGCTAATTGCTAAGCTGCACACAAAACTATGTTATTGTGTCCTGGAGGATAACAATAACTTCAAAGACATGAAGAATAAATTAAAAAAACAAAGTCAACAATACAGAAGAAGGGTATACAGGAAAATCAATGCCTTATCCCTTTTCAAATGTGTTTTTAGTACTTTGGTGAATCAAATATTTAATTTTAACTGTGAGTACTATCTATCACTGGACCTCTCTGAGAGACAAAATGAGAGATTTTCCTAATGGCTAAGGGGAAGCACTAGAGGCATAACGAGAGATATTATGTAGGGATAGTGTGTAATAACACTGAAATACTTTGGGCTTAAATGTATAGCAGAACTTAAGTAGTTTAGAGAAACAAATGGACTGTAAGAATATGAGGTTTTACATCTCAGATGTCAGCCTGTTTTTTCTCAGGATCATGAGATCCAGTTGTGGAGTTTCTGCCTTCCAGGATCTATGGAATCTGCCACGGGGAGGGCCAAAGCACAGAGTTTAGTGAGGGGTTAAGCTGCCTCTGGACCTGTTCACAGTGGAGCTTTCCTTGAGTGTTTCTGATAATGTGTCATGAGCTCCCAGAGGCCCTGTGGTTACTGCATCTTCCTCAGGGTAAACACCCACTTGCTTCCAGGTGTGGCTGAGCCAATGAACCTGGAGTAGAACTTGAAAAGCAAATTCCTAAATCTTAAAAAAATTAAGAAAAAAAATTAAAGTATAAATGAAGCAGGTGACAAGACCATGGATGAAAAAGCAAAAGGAGAGGTTATAGAAATGGAAAGAGATGGCATACAGCAGCCACTGCCCCCCCTCATATGTACTCTTTCATCATAATATACATTTTCATGGTATCCATTCTCAAGAGAAACAGTGTTTCCTTTTTAATTTTCTTGCCAAATATAAGCCTACAAATCACTGTTGAAATAGAAATGCTCACCGCATCTATCTGCATATTTTTTACTTCATTTTATACTGTGAATTGTATGTTTAGCATTCTCTAAATGTAAATTCATTATCTTAACTAAATGTTGCAGCATGCCACAGACAACTACTCTACAAGGGAAAGAATTTTACAGTACATTATAAATACAACTACTCTGTGATAAAGATATCCATATCCCTAATTGAAATAGGATGACTTCTGCTTCAAGTTAAAAATAAAAAAGAGCTAGAGGGTAAAATAACAAAAATACTCTACATCTCAAGTATAACATTTAAATACAGGAGTGAATAGATAAAAAAAAATGAATGTAAAAAGCAATGTTATAGTTTACTTGCAAAGAATAATGCAGTATATTTCTGAGGGAAAAAAAAGCTTAAACTGAGTAGCATTTAATTTATAATGTGAACCAAGGAACATTATGCTGTCAGAAACACAATCGCTCATAAGTTCCTCAGCAGTTTTCAACGCATACTGGAATTCTAGGTATTCTACACCTATGCTAGTGTAAGCGATTTTTTTTTCTTTTTTCTATGTCTAGAGAATGTGCTTTTTTTATTTCAAACATTAAAGGTTTGAAAAAAATATAAAAACCCCATAAAGCCCGCAAGGAGCTTTGTATTGTTGAATCTACTTTTTTCTTCTAACAAGATCAACAAATAAAGAAATCCCAACTCCATATATAATTTTGTCTCCTTGCAGATATTTCTCTTTATTTTCATGCCTACTTTAGGGTGATGTTTTGAGAAAACTAGGAACAAAGCACTGTTTTTCAGAACAAAGATTTTAGGCATAGAAAAGAAGGAATAAACTGTTTCTATTAATTTAAATTTTTTTGCAGCTATTTTACTGTGACTCCCTGAGGGTTAAAATTTTGCTGTCAATTTGCTAAATATTGCTGGTTTCTACTAAGTCTTGCTTAGCTTGCCTTCTGCTAGAGGGATATACAGACCCTGCAATGTTTTGTCTTAATTAATTTCTCTCTACAACTCCTGCTATTGCTCCTCCTTTCTACTTTCCCTTTTATTCTTTCTGCCAGACAGAGCACAAAGATCCCAAATTGCAGAACAACAGTCTGGCAGAAACCAGGAAATTCCTGTGACTTAATCCCTCACAGCAACTGATGTCTGGTTTTGAGCTCCAGTGTTACTCTGTTGTCAGAAAACAGAAGACAAACCATAGGAAAAAGTTCACTGTATCTTCCAGAAGGGCCGTTTCACAGGAATGACATTATCTGATTTGCTAGCAGTAATTCTGTTAACTGAGGCCTAATCATAAAATCTTTAATAAATTCTGCAAAAGACAGTAATTTTTTTGTGTCAGAATTTCTGTCTACTAAAGTTTAATGCATTTTTATCTGTTATTTCCTACGTTTTTAGAAGTAATATGTGTAAAGTCAAACTTTCAAGAGTTAGAAGAACCTATCATGCCAATTCCCAAGGATGCATGAGGAGAGTTCTTAGACATTGAGCCAGTGCTTTAAACATGAAAATATTGTCATCCAATGAACCTTTGCCTGGACTGCTGCAGAAAATGGAAGGTCTGTTGTCAATAAGATGGAGGATTGCCAGATATATCTTAATTCCTACATCTGGATGCTGTACTTCAGACTGGTTTTTATGCTGGTTTCTACCACACAAACCTGATGGTGATATTGAAAAAATAATGTCAATGACACTATGGAACATTGGTCTTGACAGGTCACGAGAATGTTGCTAATTTGCAGAATATCTAGAATCCTGCAGATACAGTCAGTGAGAGCTACAATTTGAGCACATACAATAAAATTTTGCATGAAAAGCTAGTCCTGCAGCATCTCAAATTGGTCCTTCTAATTTAATGTGCACTTGTGGTATTAGTGTCATTTTGCTATAGGCCCTTCTCAGGAAAATGTGAACACGTCATACAAAAATCATATCCCAGAAAGGTTAAACTCATTTTTGAACAGCAAATGCTGCACACATGGTCTGCTAAGAAAAGATAATTATTAAATTCATAATTGTGTTTCATAGAAGTATTTAAGTAGCATGCAGAAGGGCTGCATGATGAACAAAGGGAAACAACGAAAAGGCATTCAAACTACCCTGAATGAGCCAGGACATCTGTAAAAAGAAAATATGGCCTCAAAACTATGGCATTTTGTATGTAGTGGGAAAATTAGGACTGCACAAATAGGTGTAGGAAACACAAGAAAGAAGTTGGAGTGTATAACCTTTTAGTGTCTTAATATCATTTTAATTAAAATTTGTTGTATGTAACTAAGTATCTTTTAATAGCAAGATCAAGAAATTCTGGCAAACAGGGCTTGCATAAGCTGAATTTCCATTGGTAGAGTACAGTAATAAAACAACTCATGAAGTTTCAAATTTGCCACAAAGTCATATTTGAAATTGTTTCAGGATCATATAATAAACATCCCATTAATTTTCAGATCTTTCTGTACTGACTCATGCACAAACCTTAGGTATATTATAGTGTGATATATTAATTTAAAACAATCTGTATTTATTTGTGAAATGACAAGGAATTTAAAGGTGTGTACAACTTTTAAATGTCCTGACATTAGTTGCTCATGAAGGAAAGCATTAGGTCAAAAGAGAAAACTGGAATAAAAATTTCATTTTTTTGAAGGTTATTCTCTTCAGTCTTATGACTCAAAGTTCTCCTGTGTGACTGTCTAAAATTTTTCATCTGATATTCATTCAAACACTCTGGTCTTCTTCAGTATCTCTAGTGAAACTTTTTTTTTTTCAAAGAAAAAGGCTCGCTGCAACAAAACTGGTGTACGTCTATTTAGATCTTGGTCCTTGACTTGTATATTCAAGTCTCACCATCTGTCTAACAGCTTTAAGAACATTAAATCAAATTTGGAAATTTAAAATTATACAAAAGTGGCATTTATACAAAATGTTGTTCAGTGCATTTGTAATTACTGCTTATTTTAATCCTTTAACAGTTCCTTTGTCTTCCAGTCCTTTTCCCTTTAGAGCTCTTGTTGAGATTAAGTTAATAATTTAAGAAAATCTTTCTAATAATGTCTGTTGAATTGATTTTGCAAATTTCATTGTTCTTGACAAGAGACCGAGACCCTTTTGTAGAACACATTCCCTCTCAGGGCTAGAGCACAGGCTGTCTGTTTCTCTTGTGGCCAGTAAGAGTGTTAGTGTTGAACAATTCTTAGTTTAATTTGCTGACACAATCAGGTAGGAAGTTAGACCATCCTTTTTGATAGGCACAAACAGATATTTTTTCTTTTTAATTTTTGTAAATGATAAAAAAATAGTACAGAATATCAAACGGAATAAAATCAATAAATCAAAATTTTAAAATAGTATTTGTTTAACATATTCAGAAGAAACTCCTTTCCTTTGAGCAATGGGTGGAAGTAATAATTAGTAGGAGATTTATTAAGTATTAGTGACATTACTAGCCAGAAAATACAACTTTAACATAGGTTTACAAAATTTTTCATCCATCATTCTCAACCTTGTTGCACAACCTGAGAAATTGAACTATTACTTCTCAGAAAACAATTACAAGGAAATTCCTCAGGCATATCTCCATGGATAGTTAAGGACGATCCCACCTGCACACATAATTACATACATAATCCTGTATACAGGAATGTTATTGATACACTTCACTGGCTTGCATGGACTTTTCTTACTTCTCTCAAGAAATACAAATAGAAAATATCTATTGACACCTCAAAAGTGATTTAGACTGGTAAAGTTAGATCTTTAGGGCCTTTTTTTTATGCCTTTGGGCATGTTCTCTGACCTCCAAATGCTGTTCATGCTTACTGTAAATCTCCTGGCGTTCTTGTGGTCAGACCTGTCTCTGTGGAATCCTTGCCAAAAGAAAAGTATCTTTGCAGAAGGGAGTTGAAAATTTTCTGCAGGAAGTATTTGGAGGCTGGCACCTGTGATGCTCATGGTAAGACAGACACAGAGTAGACCATTTCTTATGTCCTTGTTTTACTCAGAAAATGTACCCTTTCTATATGGACTTTTCAGCAGATGAGAAAAATGTGCTCCTATCTCCCAGCCATGAAATATTAGAGCTGTAAAATTTAACTAGGCCAAGATAATAGTTGCCTGCTCTTCAAAAAATTACTAGTCTTTTAGATTTTATTTGGAAGTCATTGGTTTAACTTAAAATAATGTTCAAGTATTACAGCTGAAAAGGTGCTCCAGAAATTTAAACTAAAGAATATGTAAATCAGTCTTCACAGAAGCTGTTCTGAGGTAATTCAGCAAAGATTTCATGCAAAAGTGTTTCACATTTGAATCTCTTTGGAAGATCTGTTTTGAAAAATTATATATTAATGTAAATTGTCAAATTACACCTTTTGCACACAGAATAGAGATAAATATTTATCTGTGTTGATCAGACACACTAAGGATTTTAGCAGTTGTCTAGCGCTAAAGAACTACAATTCATAATCTATCTTGATTCAAAAGGCATATAAAGCTCTAGCTTTAATCTTTCAGGAGTGCTTATGTTCAACATCCAGGATCACAATGTCATTTTGGTGCTATATTCAAAGTAGGTAGATTAACTTAATGCATGTGCTTTTGATTTGTAACTTTTAATAATCCATCTGAGTTTAAATTCTGTGCTTGATCATTGCAATTTGAATAAAAGTACAACACTGAGGCTTTAAAAAATTTTCATGTAAAAGATAAATTAAAGAAAGATTCATGCTTACATAAAGTTCCTCACTACTGCAACTGCTACACGAGTAGTGAAATAACCAAGGCACCTTATGGAAAAGAGATAAGATTTTTTTAAATTTTTCCTTATTAGCAAGAAGAAGCAAATCCAACAGTTGGAGTGGGAGTCTGCATAGCAAACATTCTCTGATAAATTGTGGGGGGAGATTTCCTTTTCTTCATTTATATCTTCTAGGTTTTTAAGGGATGCCCATAAAAATGTCCATGTTAAAACCATCCAGGGATCTTATAGATAATAACCTCATTCTGCACAAAAAAAAAAAAAAAAAAAAAAAAAAAAAAAAAAAAAAAAAAAAAAAAAGTTGTCCTAAGACATATATTTTCCCCAAGTGTGTTTGTCTTGCTTTAGGAGGTTTTATGGACAGTGATTTAGGTTTGGAGCCATGTTGCAAAGGTTTCTGAGATAAAAACTCCAACAAGTGCAGCTCTCTTTTTTACTTATAGGTTTTGCTATGGTTTTGTTGCAGTCCCTTGGGGTGTAGGAACTATTTCTGCTGAATTCTGGTTCTCTGTGGTCAGATAAATTGAGAGCAAGAGGTAGTTTGAGTTAAAGAAGGCAGATATTTATGATATTTTTCCTTATCCTATCATGATCTATGTGCACAGAAAAGTCACCTTTGAGCATATTCAGACTTACTGCTGGAGAATATTGCCCACATGTGGGCCCTAAAATCATAGGAGTGTTTGATATATATTCAAGAATACTGAATTCTCAGTATCATAAAATCAGCGATTATAGCACATATTTCAAGATAAAGGATATCCAGAAGCGCTGACTGTGATAACGAGTATTTTTTCCACTTCTCCTCGTTGAGATTGATGGAGCTTTTCAATGACTTCACAATGGCTACAACTGTTATCAGAATCATTAATTTCAAAACAGGACTCTAAAAATCAAGAAATAACTGTACATTACTATATTTTGGTATAGTTGCTGCTGACACATTTTGCTTTGCTGAATTACAGAGACATATTTTACTTAAAATCAGGGCAAATCCTGTGGGGATGATTACCTGCCTTGGTGTTAGTTATTTGTTCTTATGTTATTTTAAAAAGTTTGAAAGACTGTTTTTTTTCAGTCTGAAGTTTTAGGAAGGACAAATTATTCCTTCTACAAATGATTGTTATTGTATCCATTTATTTATTTAGACTAGTTAATTGTAAAGCACAGTCAGAATTTTCTCCAGGGACAATTACTACAGAACCCCCTGGCTGAGGCATTCCTATTCCCTTCTTTCTTGTTTGCCTCCAGCAATCTTCAGCACAATAAAGTATAAAAGAAAAATGTAAGCCTGCAGCTATGGAATTTGTTTCTATAAGCTTGTATTTTTTAGTTGTTTTGTTTGTTCTTTTGGTTGGTTTTGGTTTTTTTTCCTTAAGTGGTGGAATTCATAGCTCCTTTCAAATGCAGAAGCTCTTGTCATCACCTACAGAGGGAAACTTCATGAGGGTTAGGCATCAGGATGAGGGAGTAGAAGTTTTATCTGGAAAGTTTTATCTGATAATTAATTAAAACAAAAGGCAGAGGTTACGATTTCATGAAGAGAAACTTCTGTTCTAAGTCCAGTGTAATGACAAATAATGCCAGGGAGCCTGGCCATGTAGTGCTTGTCAATGCAATAGTTTGTGCTTCTCTTCTCCTGTTGCCATGGTTACCTGCCCAGTTTCAGCCAAAATCAATCTATGTGGCTTTATTCACTTTGGGATTTAAACATCCTGTTACTCGTTGTGCTGGCAAAGTGAACATAATGAAAATGTTGGATATTCTGTTTTGGTTTCTGGGTGACCACAGTGACCATGAACAGACAGTCTGAGAGGATGTGTGCTCACGATGGTGTGCGTTTGCTTAACCTAGCACTGGCCAAGGCAATGCTGCAGGAACTAATTTAAGCAATTTAAGAAGACATGGTGAGTCCCCAGGCAGGAGGAAAATACAGAGCTTGTCTTAAGTGAGGACATTTGATTAGACAAATCATGAAAAAAAATGGATTAGAGAATTGGCAAAAACCATAGAGATTTTGAAGTGATAAGAAGCAGTCAGTGTGGAGTTGTCAGGGTAAATCACATCAACATGACTAACAACTTCCTTTGGTGAGATAGCTGCCCTAGTTCATGGAAGGGGAAACTTCAGACCCCATATAAATGCACCTTAGTGTTTTCGGAGACCTGGGGAAAACAATCTACCTGAAATCATCATAAAAATGGTGCTGGCTGAAACTGTTGTTAATCAAACAGTGGTCAGACCTTTTTTGGGCACTTCAAATGGGATCCTGGTATTTTGACCAGTTAATTGCATTCCTGGGTGACCCTGAAATCATAATCCAACCTGAGTTTAAGAAACTGATGATTCACTCTGCAATCAGTAGTACTCAGTAGATAAAAGATACAGTGAAAATGCCACGCCTGGGGAAACCGAATGCTGTTATCCTAAATGTATAATTAAGGAATAAGCAGAAATAGTGCATCTGGAGCTATAATAGTAGTATATGACCTGAATATGCATGAGTAATGAAATAGTAATGCCCAAAAAGTGTCATTATAGAGTGCAGAAAACACCAAGGCAATAATAATCTAAGGCATAAGCTGTAGTTATTCTTCTCTGCCAGAGATTATGTAGCCCCAAGCACTGAACTGAGGCTAGTTTTAAGAAATTTAGTTCTCTCCTTATTTAAAAAAAAAAAAATAAAAAAAAGGGAAGTAATCAATGGGACAATAAAAATGGTCAGAGGTCTTATTTAAATAAAAGCAAAAACTGCTTTATGTAATTAGGAAGGAGGTGGATATATCACACTAATTATCCATGTTGAGAGACACCTTCTGGGCAGGTCATCAGAAGGCAAAATGAAATGCAACTGACTTAAGGTAACAGGGAGTTATATATTTATATATATGTTTATATTGGGGAAAATATTTTAACTATGAAGAAAATTAAACAGTGAAAAAAATCATACAGAAAATTCTGTGATACTGGTCACTAGCAATCTTTATGGGTAAGCTTCGCCACAATCTGGGAAGGAGAACCTGAATATGCTTTATGTCACAAAGCAAAGTATTTACTTAAGTATTTTCAAGTTATTTTTTTCTTAATCATACTTATATTTCCTCATATTTATACAAATAATATATGAAAAATCATTATTAATTTCCAAATTTTAAAATATTTATGAAATTTTTGTGTGGGATCATAATCCCTCAGATTATATCCATTATTCTAACCATCATTTTAGAACTTAATTCTCAAGGGAAGATGCACATTCCAAGCCGGTGTAGATCAGAAGAATATATTTCTATTTCAGTTTCTCTTTGTGTGGATTCAAGTTACCTTCAGTAGAAAGTTCCTCTAACAGTATATGTGTGACAGAACGATTTGAGGAGTCAAAAGTCAACTCTCTTCTCTGCCACAGTTTGCCAGGAAGACACATTTTAAGTGCAGAAATTTTTCTGGTTTGTGTTAAATTGATATATACTTAACTCAAGCCTCTCTGTCCAGGGCACATTTGCTGTTATCAGAAGAAACAGAATGGCTTCTGTAAGTCACATTCTCCTAGAAGTCATGCTTCTAGAAGTCAGGTATAACAAGATGAATATGATTTAGTCTATCAAAGCTCAGTCTAAATACCACAGCAAAATTACCACAAAGAAAACAAATAAACATCTGGTCCATTGATGAAGGTTATCTCTAGGCGTGACGATTTCCATGGGAGTAGCTTTCCAGACAGCAGCATTACAGGAAGAGCCTGGTGACACTCTGTTGCCCTGTCTGGTCCCCTGCCCCTCTGGAGACTGAGCACTGAGAACAATTATCTGGGCTGATGCCCAGCAATCCTCTTTTCCCAGGACTCTGAGCTCTCCATGTTTCATACTGTACTGGAGATAATGGATTGCAGACTCTCGTCCTGACTAGCCAATTCTTGAGAGCAGATATGGTAGTTCTGTAGGTTTCCTGCATTGCTTCTTTCCTGTGCTGTCGAGAGATTGACTTCTCTACCCTCTCTTCCTGTTCCTACAAGGGTTGTAAGTCACTCCAGTTCATTACCTTATATGTGTGCAGGGATACAAGACTAAAGGCATGCACTTAGCTAAAAATAATTTCCTTTATTCTCTAGAATATAAAGTCTAAGTGGGATGCATGTAGTAAAGCAGAAAAAAGATTTCTTTTCACCTCCTGGTGTCACTTGTCTCAGTTTGGTGTTTTAAGGGCTATGCACCTATTTTCTGGTCACAAAATGGACAGTACTGCAGAGCCAAATTTTACTGGGGCTGTATGCCCTTGCTTTAGATTGTTAAGCATTAAAATAATGCACCAGATATTTGTTTCTGTCTTTTGTTTCCACTTTTGTTAGATAATGAGATGCTCACCAGAACTAAAAAAAAATTAGGTTCTGATTGGTTTTGGTGTTAAGTTAAAAAAAATCCCAACAACAATAACCTCCACAAAACTAACATACAATTCTCATAAGAAATAATCTATTTCATCTGCTCAAAAATGTATTTTTAAAATTAAGTTTATATGTGGAGAGCAACATATCTGTAATATGACATTGGGTGTAAAGCAAGATTTTTAGCCTTTAGTAGTCCTGAAAACTGTCCTATCCCATCACAATTTCTGTCACTTGTAGAGTATCATGCATAATTTTTCAAAATATGTCAAATTCTGAAAAGGAGAACTCAAATGTAAAAAGACAAAATTGAGCCAATGAGTGTAAGTACAAAAAGACAAATACTCCCTCTCTCAGCTTTTATGTCACACTACATCATGGCCAATTAGTGCTGTTTCCAACATGGTATCTCTTAAGCATATCTCAAAGTTTCAGAGTGCTACAATGTCAATCTAATTATTTAAGTCAAAACAGAAACGTACATATTCTTAAATCTAAGCACAGACCATCATCTTTGCATTCTGTCACACCTTAACTGGTTCCTGTGCCCGACTTTCCACCATTAGCTCTAATACATAAAGAATTCAGAGTTTTATTCTGAACCCAGAGATGCATAGCCAGCCTGATAGAGGAACTGGACTGGTAGTCTCTCTCACCTCCTAAAGCCAGTTTCTTCCAAGTTTTGATAGCTTGACATTTCCAGCTTAATCAAATGTCACTTTACTGAAGCCTCTGACCTGAGCCCACTACTGGAGGTCTCTCTAAAGACTCACATTGGTTTTAATGAGATCGAAATCAATTTCTTGCACATAACAAATATAAACAACTCCAGCTCTGTATCAAACTACTCACTACAGTCTCAGAGTAGCTGCCATTTGTTATAGACCAAAGCATATCTCACAGGATGCTGTTTTATCTGAACAACTGAGATAAGGATTGAAAATGAAAAATCTTAGATATATTGAAAAATAACTACATCCAACTCACATAATTAATTTTATGGCATTTGCATTGAATCTTAGGGTAGATGTAAAATTTAATCTGACAGTCATATAGGTACTAAAAACCCCAAAGTTTTGAATATTTTGTTTTCTGACAGAGGTATAAGCTGTTTGTAGACTCAGAGAAAACTTCTTCAGCAGGCAAGTGCATCAACAGAGGGATTCAGAGCTGTTGAAGTTGTTCAAAACCTTGACTGGTCATGGTCCTGAGTACCCTGCTTCACCTGACCAATCTGACCCCAACCATCCTATGAAATATTTCTCCCACTGCCGTGGGCATATCTCGTTGCTTTGTGGCCGCAGGGAGAAGCAGCTTTACAAAGAGCTCTCTATCCCGAGGCATGTCCAACTTCAATTTTGAGCAGAGAATCTAGGCAGGTTTTGCAGACTAAGTTAACTTGCCAAAACTTAGTCTTTATTCTTAGACCTATTTATCTCAGGAAGATATCTCTAATTTTTAGGGGCTTTTTTTAGCAGCATAAGGACAAGGAACTCTACTAGAGGCATACAGAAGCCAAGTGTTTCTGGTTGTTACTTTTTCTCTAATAGATAACTAAAACTAGAATCAGCAAGGACCTCACCATTTTCTTTCAGAAATGCAGAAACTTGATGAAGAGAACTCCTTCCCCAGGAGCTAAAATCTGTGTTTCTAAAACTTCAAATTCACTGCTATGTTAAGAAGTTAAAAAGTTAATATTATTGTGTTACAAATGGGTCATCTTCAGTGACTTGAGGCACAAGTATAGCACTGCTGCAAAGAGTTTACATTCTGACTGAGTTGTTTTTTTTTTCCACAGGAACTAAGCATCAAACAACATTTTTTCCTTCTCTCTCCAGCTCTTTGATTTATAATTTTGCTTTTACTCTATTTTTTTGCCTTCCAGTGTTGCAGAGGGCATTGGACTGACAGCTGTGGTAGTTGTGGTAGTAGATGATGCATCTCAGATGTACGTTCAGTTTATGTGTATATAGGTGGGTTACAAATATGCAGTGAAACATATTTTCTCCTGAGGAATGTAGATTATAATACACAGAAGTGAGAGACAGTGATTATGGAAAATTATTTTTCTCTTCTTTGATTGTATCCCTGTTCCCTTACAAAGAAGAAAGAAAACTTTCTTTTCTTTTTTTTATTAAAAAACCCCCAATGCCCAATATTTGATACCTCAAATGAAAAAAACCCAAAGAAACAACCCTTCCCAACAAAACCTTGTAACTTGTCCTAAAAAGAAACTCCAAAACAACCAATCCCATACCCTGTCTGGGACTATGCCATTCACAGTCTCCCTTTTGCTTCCTGAATGTTTTTCAATGAATACTGTTAAGACACAAGGTGCAATGTTAGCAGCAATGTGTCCATGTCTTTCATCCAGATGGGATTACTCCATGAGAAGGAGCCAAGATTTCAGAACAGTTCCTTGCCTGTGGTTTCTTGCACTCAAGACTCTCAACGCAATTGCTCCGTAACACTGACTCTGGCTACGGGATTACAGTAGTGCTGCTTGTAAGCCATATATTTTACCTGGGCAGTGGTTGCAGGAAGACAAGAGCTGCCCTAAAAATGTGTGCTGTGTTACTAGATTTGTGTCCCAGACAGTGGGATTTAGAGAGTTTCAGTTTTGATATCCCTTCATCTTTAAAACGTAATCTATTTCAGTAATTGAAACAAAAGCATTCTCGAGAGTGTGAATAGGAAGGAGAATACAGAGATATGTGTTTCTTTGTTTGCCCAGGTGATGTCATATGTAGCAGTGGAAAATATTTAGTTCCTATGTTATGAATTCTTTGGGGTCATCTTTTCTACCATTCTTCAGATTCATGTGGTATATTACCTTTTTTATTCTTTTGGTCAGGAATATAAGCAAAGAATGAGAATTTCACTCAAATCTGTTTTACAAAATTATGCAAATACAGACACTGGAACCCTAAGCAGCAAAGAAAGTTGTGTTGGAACACAGGAGAAAAATGGCAAGCTAATTTGGAAATTTGTTCTAAAGGAACTCCAACCCCCCCAACACTCTCGAAACTGAATCCTTCCCTTTAGTCTAGACTCAAACCAGCCAAATCACTGCAATTCATTCTGACATAGACAAGTTTTACATTTCTTAGCTCATTGCATCTAGTATTAGAGCCTCAGGAACACAGGATGGACCAAGTGCTGGGGGCTGACCCAGAAGCTTTGCTCTGGCTGAGATCTGTCCAACTCTGCCTCCACGGTAAGCGAGATCTAAAGCAGATATTTTGTCAGATTTTTGACAGCTGTCAAATATAACATCCAGAGGCCTTACTTGCTTTTGAAAGTGTTACCAGGAGACTCTAAAGTTAAGAAAAAAAGAGAAGGTCTGAAGAAATGAGCAGCTTACTGGTCCTGAGCTTTCTGTGAGCAACTGGAACTAAATTGGCTGTCTCTAAAGGGACTCAGCTTATAAGGCTCTCTCATTCCTGTGCAATATATATATGCTGTGAGACATAAATGCTGTGCAAACCTTCCACTGGTGCTGCTCATCTTGACCAAATGTTCTGCTCCGGTGACCTGAGGCAGGAAGAACACCCTTTGAAAAGTTCCATAGTGAGGTTAAAAACAAAGTTGGTTTCTTGGAGCAGGTATTAGTAGTGATTTTTTCTCAAGGCTCTGCTCCTTTTATTCAGCCTCCCTATATTATATTGGTTGGTGCAAAACCCACTCAGAATTTCTGCTCTACTTTTAATTTCATATGTATCTGTAACAAATGGGTTTTCAATTCAGTTTTTTTCAATGTATTGATTATCTGCAGCAGGGTTAATTTAACCCTCATTTCTGTTCAACTTGCAGAAATGAGGCACTACATATATTTTTTTCACAGCTCTCTCACTGCTCTTCTGTGTGCAGTTGGAAAGGTGCCCTGCTATCCCACCAGGCGTGTGGACATCGTTCAGCAACTGGTAAATATTTAGACAGGCTGAGTGAACAATTCAAGTCCTTTGAGTCTGCCAAAGATTAACCATCAGCATCATAAATATTTAAATAAGCAATTATGCTAAAACTGTAATTCTGTCTCCTAGCTTGGTAATAGCTATGCTTGCTAAAGGTGAGTGCTCTCGTCTCAGACCAAGCCAACTCATTGGAGACACTCCCTAAGATGCATCAAAATGAGCCAGATCATCAGTAAACAGTCAGACATGCAAACAATTTCCAGACATGCAAACAATTTATTGGGAACAGATTAATACAATCCAATTTAATCCCATGTAAATGGCCAGCTGGTGAGAAGGTCTGTGTCTAGCAGGGTGTTGAGAACAGTTGTGGACTACTGCTTCAGTAGGCACAGTGCGTTTGCAAACTGGTAATTTTCCTGAGCTCTGTGTCAAAATTTCTGTATCACAGCAGAAATCAGAAACAACTTCCTTAAATCCAAGTTTTTTAACACATTACCTGATATCAGAATTGAGCTAGACGCATTCAGCAAGGAATTAAGGATTATCTTGAAGGAAATATGTGTTCTATTACTGAGGAGTACATCAGTGCGGTGTCATTTTTAGAACTGAACTTGAAAATTAACGGTAATATTACTTCTTTGTAAAAATAATTTTTCCATGTTGCTAGAAGCGATTTGCATTTTGTCCTTCATTCCATGAAAATCCAGTCAGTTCTGAAGCAGCTCAGCACTGTGCAATTCTTGCTGTCGTGTATGTGTCATGCTGCACTTCCACTCCTTTTCTGGAGTGTGAAAAGCTTAAGTGCAGTATGAACATAAACCTTGCCACACTGGATCAGAGTAACCACTCATCTAATGCAGTTTCTCACTGCCAGCTACAAATGTTTCAGAAATTGTAAAAGTCCTGGAAGAGGTAATTACAAAAAAGCATTCCTATGTCAGGAATGTTTTCACTGGCTTTCTAACACAGCTAGCTCTGTGGATACGTCAGGTGGTACAGGATGAGCACCCATCCACCCTGCCTGGGGAAAGAGAGGCATGACTCAAGGGCTTGTGGGACCTCAGGCCCAGTTGTGCACAAATCCTGGGGAATGTACACCTGTACACTCAGTGTGCTACTGTAAGTTATTCTGGAGAGACAATTAAGGGAAAACACTGTGCTCCACCGGTGATGCAGCTCACCAGGCCTAGTCTTCACATCTTACAACTACTGCTATTCAGATGCCTAAATGATGCTGTAGCAAGCACTGCATCTGCATGGCTAATCTGCTGGAGATGTGATAGTGGTAACCTCAATTTTCTTATCAGTATTCTGAGTAAGGAGTTGATAGGTTACATTGCAAAAGGTGTTTTTTAGCTGAAATCAAATTTAAAAGGAGTTGGTTGTAAGGCTGAGGATTTGGTCAGAATGTAGCTCTGCTGAGGAGCTTAAGGATGATGTTCAGTCATGGCAGTAGTGGACAAGAAGACTTAGAAAAAGGTTTTCTGCATTTGAGATTGCACATCCTGTCTCTGACAAACCAATACATGGTACAGCATCAAACATCTCTGGTTCAGTATTCAGTGACACAGTTTAGACAAAAAAAGGTAAAATTCTGCTTTCACTTTTCCAGTATACAATTCTGCCCAAATATTGCCATGTAGAAAAATAGTCTCTTTCGGCAACCTGATCTGAGGCAGGGCATCCTGATTCCTATTTTTTCTGCCAGAACATTCCAGTTTGCCTCCCCAATGAGATTGCTGATTTGAATGAGGAAATCAGAATGTAAATTTTCCTACACTGATTATAAATTGGAAAAACTCTCATCATCAAAACAGAGTCACTTTTTCACTACATAAGGCATAAATTGATCCATTATACAAGATCTGAACTAGATCTGGCTCATCTTGGAATCCTGATCAGTAGAAATTGTTAATATTACAATATGTGCTTGTGTGTAACCTTTAAAATACTCGATCAAATAGATTTTATGTGAAGTATCAATTCGAAGACCTAGCAAGTTTTCATGCCTAAAGCTATAATAAGACTTGAAATGAGAAAGAAATACAGCAAAACTACAGCCATAAAAATCCCAGGGTCTCCAGCATTTAGCAAGGGTTGGTGCTTTGTCAATGACAAAGTGTCACTGACACTTTGATCAGGTGCACCCCAGTGAGTTTGCTAATGACACAAAGCCATGCAGTGCAGTTGACACACAGAGGGAAGGGATGGCATCCACAGGGACCTGGACAGGCTTGAGAGGTGGGACTGTGTGAACCTCATGAACTTCAACAAGGCCAAGTGCAAGGTCTGGCACCTGGGTCAGGGCAATCCCAACAGATAGAGACTGGACAGAGAATGGGTTGAGAGCAGCCCTGAGGAGAAGGACTCGGGGATTTTTGTGGAGGAGAAGCTCCAGGACCCAGCAAAGTGCACTTGCAGCCCAAAGAGCCAACCATGACCTGGGCTGCATCAAAAGCAGTGTGGCCAGCAGGGTCAGGGAGGGGATTCAGTCCCTCTGCTCTGCTCTCGTGAGACCATGGCTGGAGCTGGATGGGGCTTTGAGCAACCTGGTCTAGTGGAAGTTGTCCTTGTCTGTGGTAAAGGTGTTGGAACTATATGATCTTTAAGGCCCTTTCCAACCCAAATGATTCTATCATTCTATGAAATCAGACTTCTGAGGGCTCTATCACACATGCCTTTGTTTATATGTTTAGCTGAAACACATAAAACTCTTATACAATATTTTTCTCATGAAACTCAAATAAAAGCGAGTTAAAAACATACCTTTCATGGAGACTCTTGGTGCACCCAGTGCAGCAGTTCAAGGTGCTTCTTGGACAACATGATTTGGCTTCCAAAAAGATGGTGAAAATCAGGAAGTAATAATCTATTTTACCATTTGAAAATATCCTCAGTGGTAAGCTGAAAAGGATTTAATCTAGTGCTAGTTCTATTCCAGACCTATCGATTACTACTTCTATTCCAGATCAAACTACTGTATTAAAAGAGACATACAGCCATAGAAGGAGGAGGAAGACTGAAGGACAGCTGCAGAAAAGAAGGAACTGAATTTCATACTCCAGAAGAGCAGGAAGGGAAATTGATGGTCTACCATATTTGTAAAGAAAACACAACTATTTAATTTATACAAGGATGACATATGACCCTAACTGGTTTCTGAAGAAAAACAATGTTAAGGCCAAGTGAATAAAACAACTAGACTGAAAAGACTTGGCAAAAAGGACCTGAGAGGGTGCATGTCTGAAATTAGTGGTGTAGATGGCTGCCAAAAATGTACTAGGGAAGGAATTCAAGAACACAGAATGACCAGTTGGTTGATTTATAGAGGACAATTATTAGTCATTAAAGCACCACAAATCAATTGCCAAGGGAATGTCTGCAGAAAACAGAATTAAGGATGAATAAAGCTATAGCTAAGCAAACTATACATGCTCCTTGATACAACAGAAAATGGCTCTGGTTATTCCAAAATATGAAGAAAGTCCTTTATAACACAAGCATTAAGAATACTTAAACTTCAATAACTGACACAAATCCAAAATTCTCATAAACACTCTTGATGACAAAATGGTCCTCGTTTTCCACATGGCACTTGAGAAATAACACTGTCAAAGCCAAAGCAGGGCTCAGGAGCTCTGCTTTGCATTGCAAGGTTTTCAGCAAATTTCTGGTATGATATGACTGACATATACTCTGTCTTAGTGTTTTTTAAGTGGGGGGTGCCTGCAAATCCTTTGTCTTAGGATCCCTTAAATCAAAATAAAGAGGAATTGCAAAGTAAAGCCTGCCATTCCCATTTTTATCCAAACTAAACTGCTGTTTTGAAGTGTTTAATTTCATGTTGGATGGTGAAATTTGGAATCCTACTGCCAGAGTTACCTTCCCTCAAAGGAAAATTACAGTTATACTGTGTTTCTGCATGTTCAGCTGATGCCTGGTAAGGTATGTACATCTCTCTTTACCAAAACTATAGCTGTGTTTTCAAGCAAAATGCTGATGTCTCTATTTTAGTAAAAGTCCTTTGTTCAGGAGAGTGCATAGACTATCTAATGTAATTAATTCAATTAAGATTAGTCAAATAATTCTGTGAAATTTTACTTGTCTGCAAAAATGAGTTCATATAGAATTAATAGTGATGAAAAATTGAGAAAAATCATTATGTGTCAATTTTTGCTATTTTACGACACCCACAATTATCAAACTGCTGAGTAAGGACAACACTTTGCTGAAAAATAGTAAATTCAAAACAAAGCATTAAACGTGTTAAATTCCAATGGTCCTGGCAGTAGAAAAAGAAAAGGACATTTGTCTAATTAAGCAAACAATAAAGATTTCTTAAATTGAGACATGACAGGAATATTTTAAAAAAATCTCTAACTGAGTAGTCATTTTATCGATAAAGAAATGGAAATAACTGATAGGACACATCCTTTCTTTAACTTTAAAAATGTTGGCATTGATAGCACTAGACTAATTTACAGTAGGAGGACTGAAGCTATGGTTTAGTCCCATTTATTTCTTTCAGAATAATTTTTCAAACAACAGCAGAATAATATAGGGGTAGGATGCATTTTTCAAAGAGTGTTTTACAGTGCTTCCCTTTAAAACTTGTCAGCAATGAGTACTGGAATGGATTATTTCACAGTACAGTGTTCTCATACCTTTGTGTGTGTATCCATAACATTTAGATTCTAATATTTTAAATGACAATTTCATTAATTTATTCAGTTATGATGACATCCTAAAAGACTGTAAAAATACAGTGCTCTTGTCAGAAAAGTGTAACACAATGAGCCATAATTAATGGTCTTAAGTTATGATGCGGATTCTGGCTGAAGGAAAATTCAGAATTTAATTTAGTGGGGGGAGAATTAGCTGAGAAAATTATAGTTTGGATAATTGAATGATTAATAGAAGGTTTATTGCACACACATGCACAAAAAGGGAAACTTCCTTCAGTGGGGGACCCAAGTCTTTCACAGAACTATGGAAGCACTGGGTTTCAACTTAGAATCTTTATCCCTCATACTTTTTTTAAAACTGTGATTCAGAAATACTAAAAAATTTGCAAACAAATCTGTAACTGAACCCACATTATGGGTTTTGCAACTGGCTAAGACCTTGGGGACAGGAAGAGGTGTTCCATAGCTACTCACTCTGATCATTAACCTTTCAGAGCTCGCTCAGAATCACTACTTTTTGCCATTTTTCCTTTCAGTGTAGTAATAGTCAGAAAGAGATTTTTAGCTTGATGATACTGAACTAAGATACATATGGAGATAATAAGAAATAATCAAGTCAATTTAGCTAAAATATGTAATGCCTAATAGAAATGAATCCTATTTTTAATGACAGCAAGTTACAGAAAAGTGCTGCAAGCACTGGATAGAGAAAATGTGAAGGCATATGTTTGAAATATGATTGACTGGGATAGTGATTTGGACATTGTTATAAAGAAATATTCCATTTAGTGTGGAATTTTTGCTTTAGTAATATGATTAAAAAATGCAATAGAGAACCAGGTGGACCTTTTATTAGACAGATAGATGTGACAGCTGGATGAAAGACACATGTACATGAAGTGCAGTCAACACAGGCTTTTCTAGTTTCTTGAAGAGCTACTCAAATTACAAAATGTACAGAACTCAGTAGTTTAGGTAATTGCCCTTAACACATGACACTTCTCTATGTCCTGCCTCTTGAACCCAGGGAATCAAGCATCAATTTCTCTTTTGTTTGTGTCTACACAAATCTGAGAGGCTTGCAATGTAGATTAGTAGAATGCTGTCCTCCCTACATTCCACCATTGTGTTTTATAGTATAGCACCACAAAACACCTAGCAACAATTTTTTCACTATATTTTGTCTAAAGACATAGATAACTCTGCCATATACAATGACGAGCCATTTATTACAGTTTACTAAGTTTCATCTAAAAACTTTTGTAGGCAGACTCCTTACATGTGTCAGATTGTAGAAAAAAAATTGATTTCAAACTTTAAATTACCTAACTAGGTAAGATAAAGAATAGGATTAGGTAAACAAGCCTTCACACAAATGTTATGCAAAGGTGTAGAGTTCATGAATTGATTGTGAGTTTCTTTGTCTTTTATTTTTTTTAAAGCTGTCCTCCATAAGATATTTCAGGTTATACATTTTTTGTTAATGTGTCTGACAGGCACAAAGCTTAGCATGATGATCTCAAACAGAGCTGGGATCTTTCACAACTCATTTGTTTCTCTAGCACATGTAATGCAGGTATGTTTTCTCACAGCTTTTCAGCATGGATTTTTTAATATTGTGAACAGAGTTATGTGCACTACTTGGGTTTTCACAAAATATAGTTCTCAACCCATTGAGGCAAGTGACAAAGCAGCAGCTTCCTTTACCCCTTCTTAATTGTTCACATATTTTTGTTCACTTTTGTTTACCAGCAACTCCTTTGTATCCAATTCCTCAGCAAATAGTGTAGCCATAACTCCATATTTTGCTAATAAAATGCCCTTTCTCTAACAGAACTTCTTTCTGTGATGCTTATGCAGGGTGTTTATTCAGTCAGCCCTGGCCTCTACCTCCATTTGGAACTAGCCGGAAAAAAACAAGAACTTCTCGACCAACAACCCGAATATTTTATTGTTATTTACTAAGCTCAAAACTAAGGAGTTACTTTTGTTAATTGCACTTAAGAGTTTTAGAGTATCCAAACTCAAATAGCACAACCAACCTACAAAGGTTTCTTTCTTTCTTTCTATTCTTCATGGAAAAAATCTTAGGGGGATGCTGTAGATTAAAGTAATTGTTTATGCATCTCCCAGAAGACCACTGCCTGAGGATAAGATACATTCTGTCCTGGGAAAAAGAATAAGGCAAATTAAGTTCATGTGCTTTGCAAACACAGAAGGTGATCAATGGCAGATTCAGCTTCCTGGTACAGGGATCATGACATTATGGGACAGAAAAACATCCCTTCTGGTTAAAGTAGAAAGTGGGGAAGTTTTGTAAAGGGTAAATATGACAGATGACAGTTTTAATACATGTGAGAGCATGAACTGTATCTTTGAGCCATGTTTCAGGGTTGTGATGGTGGAGTCTCAAACACACCAGTGGGCACTTGTCCTGCTGTAGAGAAGGACCCAATGAAGAATGTATACTGGAAAATCAAATGATTTTTTACTGTGATTATATGGAAATGGTACCCATTTCAAGGAGTCACTTTAGAGAGTCTCATTTGGAATCCTTCCAGAGGGGAAATATCAGGGTGTTGCGTGGGATTTTTTTTTTTTTTTTTAATTGCAGTTGCCTCCAGCTTTATCTCAAGTAAGGCAACACCTGCATTGCTTCTACAGGGAGGTTGTTTCTCAAGGATCTCAATTCGTAACATCATGGTGCAAATAGGAATCTTGTTGATAATATTGGCATGGATAAAGGAAGCCTCATTACACTAACACATTTAGACTGGGAGAAGTTAGAATATGAGAGTCATGACAGGCTGGTGAGGATTTGCCTCTCGTCTGGACCCTGAAGGACAGATGCTTGATTAACATTCATCTGCTTTTGAAATGCCATGCTGTTTTAACTCAGAAAATAAAATATACACTCCAGTTTATGTTCTATATCCTAGTCACTAGCTTTATCTCCCCTATTACAAAATGTAACCTAATTATCCTCTTTTCATGTGCATATAAAGGTACTGGTTTCAAGTATAATAAAGGTGTCTGCTTTGTGATGAGGTAACTTCCATAGCAATGAAAGCAAGGCACTCTGGTAATGTAGAAGAAGCAATTGCAAGTTAAAATGTGCTACACTATGGAGCTCCAAGCTCTTCAGCATTTCTACTGTGTATTTTGATGATGCTGGGTAAAGTTATGTCAATAGGCAGAGAAGCCTTAACTAGCAATTGATTTTTGAAAGAGTTGATTTCACAGGGCAGCACTAGGAAAGTAGCACACGATGCTACACCAAATTCTTTCTTCTACAGTCCCTGGCATGTAAGAGAAGGAAATTCAAATGCTATATTCTCATACAACAACAGACAGATGGATCTCCAGTGACAGCAAGTACCAAACAAAATTCAATGTAATGACACCAGGCATATTTTTATTTCAGTTTCAAGATATATTAAATTGTGTATGAGGTTATTTTTCCTCTAACAATCAGTGACAAAAATAAGAATATTATTAACAAAACCAGTTAAAATACAGAGACTTCATAATACAGGCACTTTAATGATATTATGTGCTAATTGCAGCAGCAGCAACAGATTATCCGATTTTATTAGATTCAATTCTTGGTTTATTTCAGGAGGTTTTTTTGTCCTGGTTCAAGTATAAATTCTTTCACATATTGAAAAAAGTTACATAGGATCTGTACCAATGAGTACTCTGGGGTCTGATTATTTATCACAGTGTGTACAAGAACATTCCACATCAATAACACCAATAAGAACAATAATGTCAATAACATGCACCAAGTGAGAAAAAACCACAGAGCATTCAAATTTTTCTTACAGTAGGGTGTGGTGAGTGCTCAAAGGCTAATAAGGAATATTTACTAGTCATAATAACTTCAGAACCTTAAGAAAATATTATGAGCATGAAAAAGAAAATGCTAAATCCAAAATAATTTTAGACAGCATGTTTTGACTCTAGAAGACAGGAGGAAACTTCAAGAATTAACACATTTATTCTCAGGTATTTGTATTGTGTTAGTATCTGTTTGTAAAAAAAAAAAAAGGTCATTTTAATGGGAGACTCTAATGTGGACTTATATGCTATGGAAGAGCACTGCTTTCCTGAAAGAAGAGTTTTTTCAGGAGAGGTAAAGAAAGTATTTAAGAATTCTGATCTACATGGTTAACAGGTATGGAAAATTCATTAACTGTACTGTATTTTCCTGTAAAACATATATAGAGATACATGAGTTACATGGGCCAAAACATGGGCAACATTTTGCTGTAAGCTACACTTCATTCTGGAAAAAAAAAATAATGTATTTTTACTCAGAAAAGATAAAAAAAGAAATAATAAAAATCCCCATATAATTAAATAAAAAAACTCTTTTTTTTCTTCTTTTAAGATAACTTAGGAGTATTTTACTCAAAATTTGTCTCAGCTATTTAATGCCATGACCTGAGTTAGTAACTAGTTCGAGATCATTGGTTAGCTTAAAATTGCATAAGAATTTCTGTCCTTTTTGAAAATAGCTGGTAATAAAAAAAACCTGCATTGTTTTGGTATTCATTAGCTTCAAACAAAGAGATTACTGAGCTTATTCTCTCAAGACAGACACAACCTACTTTTTCTGTAGATGTGAAATACATACGCTTAATAATTTTGTATGTAAAAACCTTAAGTCATTTTAATCTTTATTTACAGCTGCTTAGTGCCAGGCTGGTGAGTTGAATATACTGCTGAAAGTAATTTAATCATACATTTTATCCCCTTTAAAAAGGATTTTACAAAGTAATTCTAAATAAAAAAAACCTGTATGAGAAAAAAAAGACCCCAGGTCTGAGGTCCTCAGCACAGGAAGGATCTCAATCTGTTGGAGCGAGTCCAGATGAGGGACACCAAGATGGTTGGATGGATGGAGCACATATTCTACGAGGAGAGGTTGAGAGGATTGGGATTGGTCAGCCTGGAGAAGTAAAGGCATTGGAGTGACCTAATTGCATCCTTCCAGTACCTGGAAGGAAGCAACAGGAGACCTGGAGAAGGAATTTTACAATGGCATGTAGTAACAGGATGAGATAGGCTTCAAACTGAAAGAGATTAGATTTAGATTACACAGAAGGGAGAAATTCTTCACTGTGAGGGTAGTGAGACATGGGAACATGTTGCCCAAAGAAGTGTCCCATCCCTGGAAATGTTCCAGATCAGGCTGGGTGAAGCTCTGAGCAACGTGGTCTAGATGTTCTCTCATCTAGCAGAGAGTGCTCCTGCCCATGACAGGCAGGCTGGAATGGGATGACCTTTAAGGTCCTTTCCAACCCAGGTTATTTTGTGATTCTACAATTACATGAAAACACTTGTTTTCACGTGAATGACAGAGAAGAGAGAAACATATTTTGTCTATGGAAACATTAACAGACTAAGGGAAAACTGTTAGGAGAAAACAGATGGAAATTTCATGCAGTCTTAGCACTCTCTGTATGCAGTGAAAAAATATATGAAAACAAACTGTATGAATTTTGGTGCCTAATGTAATTAAACTTAGATTAAGATCCAGGTTTAGTATTACAAATTAAGGTCTTTGTATTCCTGAAAACCTAAGACCTGTTTCTCTGGTCTCCAGGGATATCGTTTGAAGCACTTTCCAGGACTGGACTCTAAATTAGTATCTCAGTAATCTAATAGATAATTATTATTAGTGGGTCCCAGTAAGTTCTCAGGATAGCTGCAGCTGGCACACCCTGGTGGCACCCTTGCACAGAAGGCCACACCTGCTCAGGAGACATCAGGAGTCATTTTTTTCTGACCACACTGACCTTGTTTCTGAGCACAGTACTGACAAAGATGAGGTTTCTGCACCTTGCAGAAGAGTACAAAAGTAACCTCTTCCTTTTGATGTGTTCCTTTCATAGAGGAAACTATTACAGGGATTCTTTTTCACTCATTTTTTTCCCATTTGGGGAATTTTAAAACTTTTTAAATTGTGTGGGGTTTTGGTGTTTTTTTTTTTTTTTTTTTGGGGTTTTTTTTTTTTTTTTTTTGGGGTTTTTTTTTTTTTTTTTTTGGGGTTTTTTTTTTTTTTTTTTTGTTTGGGGCTTTTTGTTTGTTTTTTTTTTGTTTTTGTTTTTTTTTTGGCTAGGTTTTGCTTAATCATGAAACTCAGACCACGTATCTTTTTTTTGAACATGGTGGAAGAAATTATTTTACCGTATAAAGTGAGGGTTACCTTCTCTGCCTCTAGACAAGCAAATATCTTTTCAAAACTATACATGAAAGAAGTTAAGAAAGTTGGTAAGTTTTTTTTTGCTCAAAGTCACCCAATGTCTTCAAAAGACTACAGATTATTCCAGTATCAGATACTCAGATATAAGTTCTTTTCAGTCTCTAAGCAAATAGCAATGGTTAGGATTGGAGGACTGTGGAAAAGTTAGGGTGTGAGCTGGAAGGCTTTCCAGGAGCAGGGGAGATGCAGGTCCCCAGAGGTCTGTTACTTGTTCCTATCATTCGAATTTTCCACCATAAAATATGGATGTTTGAAGGAAGATCCTGTGATTTACAGTGAACTCAACACCTCAAATGCTGATTATATGACAAGCAGATATTGGAGATTTATGTTTTGACGTACCATGGATTTAAAAGCATATCTTTTGCAAAGGTGGGCTCAGGTGTTCAAGTTTAACAGAGGAATCAATTACTAAAGTGAGTGCTGCAGTAGTCTTAGAATCCGTCAGTGTCAAGGTTTCCAGAAAACAGTTCTGTCATAAGTGGTCAGTCCTGCTGTCTTCAACAACAGCCTTCAGCTGAATGAAGACGTTTCATACAGGTACACAGGTCTACCTACATATAAATTGTGTAAAAAGTATTTATTGAATATTTCAAACCATTGCTTCCATAAATGGTTAACCAGTAGTTTGAAAAGTGTTCTGATTGTTGTTTCTTGCAGCTACAACCGAGGTAGCTTGAGGAGCTTTTGAAAATTTTATTCTGTGAGCCATTTCAAAACAGAGTGAGGAGTCAATATTTCCTGTGGAACAGCTTTTCTGAAAAATCTTCATGCGGATCTTTCAGATTGTGTCCCTTTATTTATAAATAGGATATATTTAAGTGAGCATTTAACACAAGAAAAGGAAAAATTAAAAGTTTTTTATTTTTATTTTATTTTTACCCATGAAGTGCTTTAAAAGGATCAGTCCCTGTTGTAAGTTTTGATTCTACTGTAAAACCTGTAAGTAAAGATTTGATCTGTTCTATCAACTGTTAAAACTTTCTTCATTATCATGACAATAAGTCAAAAATCAGTTAAAATATTTAAATAGTTCTTTTTTGTGTGTAAAGGATTTATCATTGCTAGCAGGAAAAAAAAAGAAGAATACATATGGTTAAACAATAATGATTTCCCAGAGGTTTATTTTCCCATGATTTATAAGTCTTCTCATCCTTTGTTTTGTATACCAAGCCCTCTGGTGTTCTGTAGCTGAAGCTGGAATGCATTTTATATGTGAATAGTCTTGGCTGTTGTATGAGGTAGGGATTTGGCACTGAGATGCGTGTAATCAACTTAGTATAAATGTTTTTTTAATCTGT
The DNA here is from genome assembly GCA_013396875.1 of Vireo altiloquus. NCBI lineage: Eukaryota > Metazoa > Chordata > Aves > Passeriformes > Vireonidae > Vireo > Vireo altiloquus. Next base: position 180,747 of record VZRF01012197.1, read on the forward strand.
CACAAAGAATCACTTTTAACTCTAGACAAGAGTACACAGTACTCCAGAGAAGGATCTTTGAGGGATCACTTTCATCTTAGTTTAAAGGGTCACTGAACTCAACTGAGCTCAATACAGGCCAAATCATACCTCCTTTGGAAGGCAGGCAGCCTGTGGCTGGGAAGGGCCCTCTGTCTCCAGGTAGAGACTCCATGCTAAACTGCTCCCAAGGAGGGACAGAGTGAATAACCATAGCTGCCAGGCTCAGCCTTGGGGATGATAAAGCTGTCCCCATCATTTTTTCTAGTATTGGAAATTTCAGCAGCCCCTATTCACTTACCAGTGCATCTCTCAAGATGTTTGAGCAATTAGAGCAGCTGCTTCCCCTGCTCAAAGGCGGGAGCCAAGGGAGCTTCAGACTGTTTCTTAGGAACTTCATCTCTGATTGCCAGAGGTGTTTGCAGATGACTAACCCACTGATAATTACTATGGACATTACTGCTTGCCTTGGTTTGAGCTCCACTTGAAAGAGAGCAATTATTTTTGCAGAATGTTTACCCTGGAAGGCCCAAACACATCTAGTTGTTGCCTTATTTTTTTATCTGACTCAGAGAAACTGAGTTTGTGACAAAGTTATTTCCATATTTCTTAATTACCTTATCATTACTGCATAAACCCACCCTATATTTTATGTAAAAAGACAGAATTTGCAGATCACATATCTAATACTTTTTTTGATTTCAAGTCAAGTAACAAAGGAAACAAAGGGTGCTATTTACCTTTACAGTAAGGAGGTCAATGGACATATTAGAGTCTACTTACAGATTAACTTCTATAGCTCTCCTGAGAAATAGCCTGCCATTTGGTTTTTCAGGATAAGGAGACAATCCTACACCTGGACATACGTTCCCAGCATTTTCAGTCACAGGATATTCTCCTACATACTGAATTTTGAATGAAGACTATATTCCCAAGATACAAATGTAGCTGCTCATCCCTGACTGGTCCCCTGCTGTTGGGGAGGAGAGTCCTTCTGGCAGCTGGAAAAACAAATTAAAATATCTGCCCCTTAGCGGTAAAAACCCTTTTTTAGTATTTAAAAAGGGAATGCGCTCAGGAAATTAGGAGACTGCTTAACATTGGTGTGTAAGACATATGGGGAAACTAAACCCTGTTGCAGTAGGAATGATTAGGTCTACGCCTGATGGATATACCTGAGGAACTTCCCACCCAGTCCCACAGGGACTGTGCTGCTGTGCTGTGTAAACCCAAGCAGCTGCATGGTTACAAAGTCTTTATGCAATGGCATTAATGTTTGCATATTTCATTGAGACATCCCAGGGTAATGTTTCATTTTGATGGATGTTCAAATCACCCAGGTCTTTATATTCATCTAATTCCAGCAAGCAAGACCAGAACTTACATTGTTATTAATTCCTATAGCCATGATCCTATACTTTGTACTATTACATTTTGTATAATTCTTTCCTCTAGCTGCAAGTCAGCTCTTACAAGATCAGATTTCATTTTGTATAATTTTTTCCTCTAGCTGCAAGTCAGCTCTTACAAGATCAGATTTCATTTTGTATAATTTTTTCCTCTAGCTGCAAGTCAGCTCTTACAAGATCAGATTGAAGTCCTTTGTGTTGGCTTCATCTCATATTCCCTCTTCTAGACTAAACTACACCTCTAGGTAGTAGCCTCACTCTGTTGTTTTTTTTTTTTTTTTTTCTGTCATTTATCAAGATGCTCCAGAGTTAGGACATCAATCTGTGTGTTTGTTGATAGACTTAAAACTGGCTTTTTGTTTTGGACAAGGTGCAGGCACTTGCACTCAACCCTTTAATAATCTGTTTTTGGGCTTAGAGTTTCCCCTTTCTTCGGTACTTTTGTTTTTTTCGTCATCACTTATTGCCCACTAGACATCACAGAGGTAAATTCCATAATCCGTCTATAAAAGATATTTGTAGATAAAAACAAAATACAAATTTTAAAATGTGTGACATAAGAAAAAAGGTCAAAAGAATTAGTCTAGGAAAGGAAATATAACATTGTAGGTGGCTGCTGGGTCTCTGTTGGTCAGGCCCAGGATGCCGCGGCTTTCCTAGAGAGATCCTGCAAGAGACACCTTTCCAGGAGCCTCTGGCAATCCTCTGGCCTCCAGGGGAACCTCAGCAAGGGGACAGCCTGTAGCAGCAGGTGACCAGCTCTTAGCAGTGATTTCAGCTAGTGATCTCAGCTCTGCCTTGCGAGATAACCCCAGGTTGACTCTGATGCCTTAAATGGCTACCTAGAAACAGAGACTAGACAGGAATAAAGGAATAAAGGAAGTATTTATTTGAAAGGCCTTCAGATGTACACTCTGGGCTCCAGAGGGTCCTGCCTCACTGGATCCCAAGATGGACAACAGGTCACGAGTTCTTCACTCTTTTATATCAGCATAAATTCACCAACTAGAACTCAGCCAATGATGGAACTTCCCCAAGCTTGCCTCCCTCTCCCCAAGATGATGATTTACAGTTCTTGGGCCTAGGACAGTCTGGGTGTCCTTGGAGAGAGAGCTAGAGAGGCTTTGTTATGTCTGTCTTAGCATGAGAGAACAGCACTTAACAAGCTACAGGAAACTTCAGAGCTACACTAGCAGTACAGGATTTGTAAAATATAAAAGCTAAAACCTAAGGCATCAACTTGGAGACAGAGAGACAGAAGCCTCATATGGCAGTTCCACAAAGGTAGCTTTATTGTCCTGCTGGACTATGAAGGGGACCAGGGACAGAATCTCCCTCTCATCCTGGGTAGATGCAGGGGTTTATATGGGAAAAGCAGGGGGTGGTATCAAAGGGGTAAAATCCAATGGGTTGCAAAGAATCTACATAGGACCCCAAAAGTGTGATGGGATCTCGCCATGACCAGAGGTTTGCTCCATCCAAGGGTATCTTGTCAGGAGAGGTTGAGATAAGCTTATCACAGCCCATTCAAATGACATCCCTCCAGGGGAGTGGCATGGTAAGCTTATCTGCCACCACATGACATTTTTCTAATATCCAAAATTTTGTTATAGAGAAAACAGGGGGTATCTAATTATACATAACGATGAGGGGATTGTAAAAGGCTTTCCAAAAATAAAAAGTTTAGATCTCAGATTAGGAGTCTTTCTAAGTAAGTAGCTATACACAATGATTTAAGGTTATTTTTGGATGATTGTGGTCATTTAGTTTTATGCCCTGTTCGACAGATGCTATTAAAATTTTTTGATTAATACTTTGAGGTAAAGATTATTTAGCTAGCTTAATTTCTAGGGCTCTGTTCTGCTTGTATCTCACATGGAAGTATATTAATTTCTCATTACTCAACAGAGCAAAGCAGTCTTCTTTTCTCCATTCCAATTTCTTTATGGAAAACTCAGGAAAAATAAATATTCATTTAACTCAGATTATAACTCAGTCTTCTGTACAGAGGCTTTTGTCCTTCAGAAAGCACCTATGTGGAAAGAAGCTAACCCTACTGTGGGCTTAGATTATACCTATGGTGTTATTATTGGAGAGAGCTGTAGCTGTTCCCAAATCTCCCCAAAAAGGTAAATTTCCATTGCCCACTATTTATGTAATACCAATGATGTTGTTCCCAAATGAAGTTTCTATTTTCACCAACTTTTAGTAACAACGACATTAAAACCTTTTTTTTTTGTTTAACACACCATCTGGCATCCTCATCTATCAACGTCGATCCTTGGTAGCAAAACATATTATTCTTTTGATGATGTTTGGAAAGTTAATACATATAAATATCCCAAGGGCAGATGCCAAGAGTGTGGTGCCAGACTCTTTCTGAGGATACTGGGTGGCAGAACAAAGAGCAGTGGCCATAAGCTAAAGCCCAAGAACTTCTACCTAAACATGAGGAAAAATTTCTTTATGCTGAGGGTGGCAGAGCCTAGGAAGAGCCTGCCCAGGAAGGTCACGGAGTGTCTCTCTCTGGAGACATCCAAAACCCACTTGGATACATTCCTGGGTCACCTGCTGTAGGTGACCCTGCCTTGGCAGCGGGCAGGACTAGATGATCCCCAGAGGTCCCTTACAACCCTAACAATTCCGTGGTTACCAGTTCACTGATTCTGTGAAAGATTTATTACCCAACAAGGCTCCTGCTTTGTCTTTGGATCCAGAATCAGGTTTGGTTCTTCTCTTGTTCTTGTTTTTCTCACTTAGGTCAGAACTTGAAAAAGATTTCAGCTGCACTGCCAATTTCTCCAGGTCCACCACATTCTCACATTCTTCCTCTTCTTTGTCACTCATTTTTACCCACCTCTGGGAAAGAAAAATAAAAAAAGAGAAGATCATAGTTTTTGAGTATAATTATGATTTCTTGAAATGTATTATAACAAGAACATTGCCTGTAAATAAATAAGTCATTCAGATCTACCCAAGGTCTGAAGCTTTTTGTCCCTAATCGCTAGTTTGTGGAAATTGAGTAATTTTTTTTTTTTTCACTTTTCTGCTTTTTGCAAATGTCAAATTGTACAAAACAGAAATAAAAACTTGTTTTAAAGTGAAAACATATACTTTATAATCCTCTTGCCTGGTGGACTTTGCAGTTTCTTTTCTGTTTAAAAATACCTGTGTTTGTTCTGTGTGCAATGAAATCCTAATTTAGTGCTCTGTATGTTTCCTTTGTTCTTCTTGAAGAAGACTAAGACAGTTCTGATATTGGTGTTATATTTCCTGAGCTTTTTAACTAGAATAAGGCTTTTTCCCTCCAAAGTATGCCATTACCAGAAGATTTGTACTTTATGAACAGATTCAAATAATTCAGCTAAAAGAAAAGGTGCAGAACAATGCCAGGACACCCTGTTGTTGAAACCCTCCTGAGAAAACTGGAGCTACAGATTTTGATCCTTTCTGGGGTGGGGGGATGAGGTAAACCTCCAGTGTCATAGGTCTGATGCAGAATAGGGCAGAAAGGAGAGCCCTGCTCCATGAGATTTCAACCCCAGTGGGGTTGCCATCCCGGAAAGAAAGCGGTAGGTGGCTCTTCCCTATTGAGCAGAGCCAACTTAGTGCTCAAAGTGTCAGAGCCTTGAGTACGTGCAAAAAGCTGTCATTGTTCAAATAATCTAACAGGTTAAGTGCTTGGAATGTTAAGCAGAAGCTTTTGGAAGTACGAACATGAGCACCTAGAAGGCATCTGGCTAGGGTTTAATTCAACAGATGATCGCAAATGCTAAAACCTGACCTTTTAGGATGGTGTCTGCTAAAGTTTTGGGCCACTTATCTCCCACCTTCCAGTTTGCAAACACTTCCTCTCTCAGTCTCATTAACAATGTGCTGGGTATTATGTCAGATAACCTGACATTCAAATTTGTTGGTGTTAGTTTGACAGTAATACCCTGTCATGTCAGGTTGGAATTCTGACAGAAGTCTTATCAGGTTAATTTTTATGAAGGCAGAAAAAGCTTAAGAGTTTTCCATAATAAAAGTAGCAGAATTTTTGCAACTGGACTGGACAAATTCTATTATTTTTCTTTTTCTTTTTTTTTTAACAGATAGCTCTTTTTGAAGTTCCATTCTCAGGAAAAAGGAAAAAGGTCTGTTCTGTTGACTTAGTAACTTTAAATGTCATCCAAATGCCATTTTAAAGTGGATGAGAACACTTTCCCGACTGGAATGAGTGACTTTAATGATGTAAATCCCTTTGAAAATATTAGTGTCTTCACTTAGAATTCAGTACAAAAATGGTGCAATAAAAGAAATGTGTTTAAACTTATTCTATGATGTAAAGAGCACATATTGGTATATGGAAAGATAAACTGTCAGCATTCTTTCTTCAGGGACCTTTATTTTTCTATTACAGTTGTCACTCAGGGTGATACAACATGTGTCTATCACAACAAATTGAGCTCCATGATAAAATATTGTTTGTGAAGGCTTGCATTTGTTTGCTTTTCTCTACAAGATTTGATGAAAATGGAGGTGGTGACAAACTACTGTTTATTCAGGAAAACAAAAATGAACCTTTTATGAGGAATAAATAGGAAAGGTGAATTACCTCTATTAAATAAGAAATGGGGTAAGAAGTCTTAGAAAACAAAGGTCCTAGGGTGTAAGACTGCAAGTCAGATGAGATGATGTATGTTTTCATAGATGAGATATCTTGAAATTGTAGTTCAGACAGGAGTTCAAAATATATGCTTCATTTACATGAAGAGAAAGACTTGTTAGCATTAAGAAGTGCACAGGATTCAATTCTGCTATGTTAATGGAATTAGAGCAAGCAAGGGCCTGGAGTAGGTTGGGTTTACTGTGAGTCACGTATTTGATACACTGTATAAATGCAGTTGGTAATGAATATGCATATTAATGGGATGACTTTTCATACCTGTTCCCAAAATGACATTATAACATTTCCACTATTCATCTTTTCCTAACTTAATAAAATATTATTTTTTTCAGTATTAACTTTGAGGAATTAATAAATTTAGTGGGTTTATAACTCTATTGGTTTATTCAAATACATTTTCCTCTAATAAATATAACTGATTTTTCCCTATTCAGGGAATGCCGTTAACTAAAGAAATCACTTAAAGGTCATGAAATTGTTGAATATTTAGTAGTCATAATAAAAAGAATAAATCTCAGCCAATAGTCTTCCAAATCTGACAGTAATCACACTATCCAGCACTAGGAGGACATCCTAAAATGCAGTTTTCTAAGATGGATAATTCTAATAATTTCACACATGCCTGTGAAACCTTGCTTTATTGCACTTAAAATTAAACACCCTAACATGAGAATTACAGAAGACAGGTCAATTCTGAGAAGCATTATCCACATCAGAACTTTAGAAAAAAGCCTCCAAGTGTAGACAGGCAAGGGGACATACTGGAGTCAAACCCTCAACAATTATAAAAACATACAAAAATTTGTTAGTAAATTGTTTCTTTTTGCAGTCTCTTATAATTAGGAAGAATGTGAGAAAACATCATATCTATCTCAAGGTCTCTGGAAAACTTCTTGCAGGTAGTTAAAGAGAGACAAGAATGTGTCTAAGAAAGAAATCAAATTTCAAAAACCAAACTGTAATAAACAAGTAGTAGCACCTGTTAGAAACTTGTTGAAATCAAATCTGATGTATGTATCTAAACTGCTCAACAGAATACACAATTTTTAAAGGATTCCACCAGATTTTCTAGTGTTACATGTTTTTCTTCCAACACATCATTAAAGGTATGGCAGTTATGAAACTTCAGAAGACAAAAGTTTGAGAAAATAAGGAAAGATCAAAAGACACTTTTGAATGCTAATTTTTTTTTACATGATAGTATTATCTTATAGGTTTTACTGACATATATGATACTTCCAAAATCTCTTGAAAAAGCTCCCTCCCGGGGCTATTTTACTGAGACAGTGATATTATTTATGTAGTGTTAGAAAACTGTGGAAGCCTATAATCCTTACAAGTAATTTAAGTGTTAGCTCACTATGGTTAGTAGATATTTTAAGACTTTGAAACAAAGATATTACTGGACAAGTAACTGGACAAAGTTGTGAAAAATCTTGGAGGCAAGAAAGGATTGAAGAGAATCAGATCCACAGCTGTTAGGGCTTGACAAGGGGCAAACCTTTAAAACATTAAGGAAAGAAAAATAAACATAGGTAAGTACATAAATAAATAACAGTACTTGTTGGCTGGCACATGTGAAGTTCTGTAACTAGGTCAGATTAAGATCTCAGCATGGTGAGGGACCAAGAAATGCCCCTTTTCAATGCTTTGAGAAAATATCTGGGTAGATCAGAGGTCTCAGATGCAGAGGTAATGTGATTTTTAGGTCTAATATTGTATTTTAGTTTAAGTCATACCACAAAGAAATAAAACATACAACCAACAATGGAAATGGGAAGCAGTATACAGAATAATGATGCTGTACAAGACACCAAACATTGCGAAGTATTTGTTATATTTTTCTGCTCTCCTCAAAGTATGCATTCAAAATAATTTAATATGAATGAAACAGGTAAAAGCAGAATGACAGAAGCTTGACTAGAGGCTGAATAGCTCATTTCCTGACACCATGCAATATGCTATTATCGTTCTGCACTGGAATTAAACAGAGCCCTTTACAATGAGTTCTCAAAAGCAGACTGTGTCAAAATGTCTCTCTACAGATCAAAACAAGCACTTAGGAGAAATGTAACAATTTCATTATATAATCTGGGGGTTTTTTTTCTTTTTTTTTTTTTAAGAGTTCTAATAAAAACAATATTTCCATGGAAGTGCTGTACACATTTAAAAAATACCAAGACAAGGTGTAGGTAAAAATCTGACTGTGAACATTAACACACTGGAAACTTCTGAAAAGATTGTCCGGGTGCTGATGAGTAGTGTTCAGGCATTTTTCTGCATGAAAAGAAAAAAGACCCTTTACAATCAAATGTATATATTTAAGTACTTCTGGCTTTCATCAAAGTGTCTGTTTCTAGGGATAATAGTTATAAACCAAAATATTTTCTCTAGGCTAACTTAAAATAACTTTACTCCCATGGGCTCTGCTTAATGTATCACAAGTAAAATGGCATGATTTTAAAATGTGTACAAAAATTTTATCCTAAAAGGTGTGTACAGTCACACTTTAAGCATAGAATAGATATTCTCATGTGCCTGAGATCTTCAAAGGCAACTGTACGGTTGCACCTGTGAAAGATCAGGCCTCAACTTTTTAAATGCTCTATACATGTTCCTCCAATGCAGGCAGGAGACATGCAAGACACCAAACAGAGCAGCTGAATCTCAGGATATTATATGGGGCAGTTTTCAAACCCCTAAGCAGTAGATATATTTCAAATCTTCGCTGAGGGTATCATTCACTGCGTACGGCAGTAACACCATTGTGCTGCTGTCAGGATTAATGAAAACTACACTTTTTTTTTTTTTTTCCTGATAGAAAAGAAAATATAGCCTGTAACTCTGCAGCTTGGTTCATTACAGCTCTTCAACTTCCATTCTTCATGGAACGAAATGAAACAGCAGGCAGTGCTGTTGCAGAATTTAAGGCTGCTATGTCATTCAATTATTGTCTCATAAATCAACAATCCGAGGCAAGCAATGTCTGTTGGATTCTACCAGCTGGAACACAGCAGACATTTTTCTTGCCAAAGAAGTTTTTCAGTCACAAGCACCACGAAATTGACTTTTTACCCTGCTCTTTTCCATATAACCAGCTGGTATTATTGAATCCAGGCTCTTATGACAGCAATCTTCTCACAGTAGGCTGAACATCAAAAATGTCTAGACAACCCCTAACACTGTCATGCTATACTCTAAAAACCTTTGGTTTTTAATGCTTACACTGTTGCTGTAATCAAATCAATAAAATATTTTAAGTAATACTTGACTTCTTAGTCCAATTTAATACAGACAGCCATTAATTAATTTAATTACATTATTGACACATCATGAAATACCTAGATTATTTTTTTATTTCTACTGATATGAAATATCGATTATTAGACATGATTAATTACCCCAGTTCCACTGAAATTGCAAGCAGCAAGCTCTTGGTGAGTAGTAAAAGTTTTGCAGTTGAAATTATATTCTGCTAATGAAGACAATTAACAGAACCCTTTTATACTCAAAGAGAACTTTCCAGTAAAAATTATGCTGAAAATAATTAAGATGGTGGAATTTATTTGATCAAAAATTCATCAGTTCATCCAGCATACATTTGAATGCAAGTACACACTTGAAATAAATTAATTTGGATTTTCAATTTATTCTTATAATTTATCCTATTTTTGATGAGGAAAGTTATGAAGAACCTAAATACTTACCGATGTTAAAAGCTGTTCTATTAAAAATGTCTCAGCAATATCTCATTAAGTGTATAAAAATTATTCGTACACAGTGTTGGTTTAACTCATTTTCTGGTGGGTGTGTTTGCCTGCTGAAGGCTCTCCAGGACCCAGTTCCCATGCCAAGCCTCAGGAGAGCAGTGATGAATGCAGTTGTGCTGGGTTAATGCTTAGACTCAATGATCTTAGAAGTCTGTTCCAACATAAATGATTCTACGATTCTATAAACTTAAAAGGGAAAATAAAAGAAGAAAACTAGTTCTATTTCGTATGTAGGCACTAACGCTTTTTGAAAGAGTTAGTTTTCTCTTGAAGTAGCATGCATAAACTTGGTGACACTGAGGGGAAAACAAATCAAATCGTGTAAAACTACCAAAACTAAAATGCAGAGTTTATTGACCCAGTAAGAAAATCTTGATTTCAAACTCAACACTGAGACTAAATGGCAGTTTCTTCTTCAGTAGACATTAAGGTTTCTTCCAGAAGAAATTTTGGTTTAGCAGTTCAAATTTACTTTTGATCTTTCCCTGAATAGCCTTCACCTAGAAAAGGAGAAGAATGTGGATACCCCGAGTCTGTCAGGACACTTGAAGTATATGAGGTTTTGCTGTCCAGAATCTGTTAGTGATGCAGTAAGCTGGAGGATGAAACTGTTTATGGCAAAGAGGCTGACTACAGTGAATGTTTTGAAGCCTGCAAACACCTTTATTGAGCAGATCATCCCTAAAATGCATCAAAATGGTGATTGTCTTTTGTCTACTCATTCCAGGTTACAGGAGAGATAGTACCTTTGTCAGGGGAATGACTAGTTGCAAAGCACAAATCACGCTGTACACAGACTAAAGGATTTCCACACTTTTCTATCAGTGACCAACAAACAATGAAGAAATATTGGTAGAAACGGCTAGTTGCTAGAAGCCATGACCTTCCATTTGTATAAATCAGAGAACCTCCTCAAAATAAGTATGACTATAAGGAGAAAGAATTTAAAGCTGCTTAGCATGACGACTTGCCCTACTAAACTCCTTTACTTCATTCAATTTAAAAGGAACAGAAGAGATAGGAAAGTGGAGTTGTGGGTCAAAGACTGATGGGCTTCATCCAGGCCAGAAAAACCAACCAGGCCAATAAAAGACTTTCAGTGCATCTTGAACAGTAAAATTGCTATAATGGTCCATGCTATTACTTTGATTTATTTCACCTAGGATTTTGCTACAGATATTAGAACTACATGAGGCCCATCCAGAAGGAAAACTACCTGAAGTCAAAGTGGTTTGAAGGTCTTCTTAGATTAAGTCACATGGACCAGGCACGTACTTTGACCTCAGTGGCAAAGAGTGACATTGCTGGGGGTGCTTCCTTTAGAGACACCTCTAACAGATAATTCCTTGATGATTATTGCCAAAAGTTCACCTTAGGAGTCCAAGAGAGTATTTGAGGCTGTAATTTGAGGTATTTGTGAAGTCTTTGCGTTCTTTAAAATGGGTAGTATATTTTTCAGTGCTTGAATCACGAACAGAGAGAGCAGAATTTTGGAATAACAGTTGGAAAATTTCTACTAGGTAGCTCTCTAATAAAAAAGTATGGTATAGACTACTATATAAGTAGTAGAGTCATATGATGTTTCTTCAGTCATGATACAATAATGCTTTTGAGAGCTGCAGAAATCATGACTGCAAATTAGTTTCTAAGTCTTATTCACTTTTTTGGTTTTCACATTTAAATGTTGAGGCTTTTCCATCGTAATTAGCTTACCACAGGGTTCTTCTTCTCCCAACAATAAGAGTCATCCTGCAGTCCTTTGCCCAGGAACATGGGCAAAAGAAAATTCTTTACTTGTAAATCTGCAGAATGTAACGGTAAGGCTTTCTTATCAAATTCCTGGTTAGTTAGCATTTGTGTATAATCTGTGTATTGTGCGAATGTCTTTCAAAGAAAATGCCTGTTCCCAAATAAATTCATAATTCATCCCTGGTTGAGTGGTAACAGATGTTTTGGCTGATTATCATATTGCTTTACTTTAGGAAGATCAGCTCTTCATAAATGCTCAGTTGTACTGTTGCTCATAACACCATGTTTTCTTCAAAGATTTTATTAATTTAGTAATCACTTTATGATTAAGAAAAATGTCAATAATTACTGAAATTTAAAAAAAAGCTTGCAAGAGGTTACATCTTGGTAACTGCTGTTCTTAAAAAGATACCTGAGGGATCTTTTTCAAGCTGAGTCTCCAACTGAGCACAAAATTTTTCTTATTTGGGGATTGCTATCAACTATTTTGTTACAAGCTTCTACTCCTTTTCTTCCCTGGCCACTGCTTTAACCATCCCCTGTAAGACCATTGCTGCTGTGGTCTCTAGCACTGTTTTTACATAACAGAAGAGCTGGGCAAGGTGTTTGTGCTTTGTGTAAAGATGACGGGCTGCTGATAAAGAAATCAGTGAAAGCCCCTGTCACTACTCAGGCACAAGCAAATTGTGCACAGAGACTGCCATGTACCTCAAACCCTCAGGCACATGTCAGAGAGACTTCCCCGAGTGCCTCACACCCAGATTGGTGCTGTGCACTTGTGCCAGCAGCGTGCAGGGACTGGAAGCCTTCTGCCAGGGGTTCTGCCACCCAGCAAGACCAACAGGCACTCAGTGTTGAGCCTGCTGGCTGCGAATTGGAGAGAAAACCTCTTTGAAAGTCTGAATGGGGTGAACACCAACACACCCTTGGTGAGGTGCTGAAGGCTCCTGGAATAGGTGCTACTTATTAATTACTGTTTGCAAGAAAGAAATGAGCTAGATTGAGGGCAGAATTATAACAGCCTGTGGTGTTGTGTTGCACGGTGATTTTGAGGAAGCCAGGGGCTGTGCTTCCTTGTAGACAGCAGAGTGATGAGACACCTCAACTCCAGCTTCCTGCTCTCTTCCCATGAAATGTGTGTGATGGATGTGAAGTTTTAAAGGAGAATTTAGATATATCCAGTAATCTCATGCTATTAGAAACATTCCAGTAATTTACACGGTTGGCTTAAGAAATGATGGCCTACAGAAACTTTGGACTAAAAGATTGTTGAGTTCTTGGCAGTTTCACTGGAACTGGTTTTATTTCTCCTTAATTAACCACTCCTGTTTCTCAAGCCTTCTAAAACAAGAAGGGACTTATAATTTTCCAGGGACAAAAAGCAATTTATGTGAGATAGCTTTTTTTCCCCACTGAGTATGAACCATTTCTTTATTTCTTGTCAACGTAAAAGAATATACTAAGGATGAAACAATATCTGGCATTTTTTTCTGGATTAAAAATTGAATTGTCTTTCTTTCAAAAGAAATACCTTTACTGGGTTTAACAGGGAAAATTCCGAAGTGTTTTTACTGCATATGGGGAAAAAGTATGCCAGACATAGTATATGCAGGACTTTCAAAAACTTGAAGTATTTGTTTCTAATTTATTACATTTGACTTCATAATCTATTGTGTTGTTGTGGTAACACTAAGTGGGTTGCCAATAAAATTGTATTCCCTGCTAAAGCAGTAGCATGAATTTATCACATTGGACATACTGAGCAATTTCCATTTACACGCTTACCATAATTATTTTGGCTCTTAATTTGAACAGCATTTGATTTGTGGAGCAAGAAATTTGTATAAAAGGAAATATACACACTGTTGATATTACTGTTTTTTGTATCCTTTATGCAGACATATTTTTCTGTAAAACAAAATCTCCCTAGGACAGAAATGTACATAGAATATATCTACGCAGGACTTGTCTCAGAAAAATTTTGAATGAGGAAAATTTAAACATGAAAGAATCCTGCCCTACATTTAATGACTATGCCTTCCAAGTCAGTGTTGGTGGATGAAAATCAAATAAGCATAATTTTTGAAGTTTTGTGAGGGGTTTGATCAGAAGGCCCCCATTTTGAAAACACAAACATCTTTGTCCTTATGGCAGCTGTCTATAAAAACCACAAAAGGTTTGCAAATTGTTAATACGAATGTCCTTGACACCACACTCCACAATTTTAACTGTACAGGAAAACTAATTAGCTGGAAATGTGTACTGTTGCTAGCAAAGTATTTTCATCTGAGTATTTTTGCATTTACATGAATTTAAAAATACAATTCTGTTAAGATTTTTCTATTAAGAAAACACCGTGTTCTAAATATTTTTATAGCCATTTAAAAAAATCCCTTTCTAACACAAGCAAATATTTTAAATCTCATTCCTCACTGTTAGGTGGAAAGAAAATAAAGCAGAAAATGCTGGCAAGTACTGTTAATTACATCTGCTTCCCAGCCAGGGCATCTGGTTTTTTGGCAGACATCCTTGGCAGATCTGTTATACCAGTCTTTGAGTTCTCTTTCCTGAGAATTTTGTTTGGCCTCATTTGAGAAGTGGGAAATGGACACTGATGTTCCTACTGCATATGATATCTGGGAATCTAATTTTGCCTGAGACCTTCAAGGGAAAGCTTTGTAAGTATGGCCAGTTACAGGATTACATCATACTATTTCTTGGGAAATTGTTTTTGATCACAACATTGAGTGTGGAAAGTATCTGCTGTCTAAATATTATCTGAATTATACTTAAACTAAACAATTAAGGACAAGCTAGACACAGAATTTCTGGTTTGGGGGGGGGATCTTCTTTTTAAACAAAAAGCTGAAAAATATCTAGAAGGAAGACCAGTGGCACTTACTGATTAACCATTTTTATAACAGCTGTTCTGTAACTCAGTACTGCTGCTTGGGTACTTTGCAACCTGGTTGGGAGCAAATAATGTATTTGACCTGTAAATTGTTCATGTTGTTCTAATCATAGTCTATTCATCTACTCATAAATCATGACTGTACTGATGCTGTGACTTCTATTAGTCATGTGTTGCCCCTCAAACTGCCCTCAAGAGGACATAATCATGAAATAGAATCATATTCAAAATGTAGAACTCTTGACAACAGTCCTTCTGAAAATTCTTTGTTCATAAATTTCGCAGTGAAATGCTTTTATGAATTAATTTCATACAATTGATTAAAAAGAACTCCTCAGTATTTGCTGTTCAGAATGTATTATTTAGTTTTTTTTAGTTTGTAATCTGTTATATTGTGTGTGTTTTGGTGAGAGTATGAGTAGTTCTGGCAGGAGAGCATTTGCTTAAGTTGGAGAAATGTAAAAATTTTTGGCATTATAGCATAAAACATGGTAACAAGCTGAGGAAATCTTATCTCTTTTCCTATCTTTTACAATAAAAATGAAAAGCATAATTTTTCAGAAGCTGCTGAGTTGAGAGCCAGGACTCAAAGCCAAAGCCCAGAATTAGGTTCAGGTTCTTCTTGAGATTGGATCCATTTACAGATACTGCAAGGGAGCACTCAAATAGCACAGGAACACAAAAGTCAACAGATCATTTGAAGACCCTGACTATTATTTTCCTATATTTAATATAGATCTAGAACATCATAACTATCATAACTAAGTATAGCTACATTTCCCTCAGCTAACAATAACAAGGACAGATGGTTGTTAAATATTTTAGTAATTTTTATTACATGATTGTAATATGTTAGGTTCATCGCCAAATATTTTGTGTGGTTTTCTGAATGTTTTTAGTAATTTAATAATATTTTCAATACAGCTGCCCATATTTGCTCAGAAAAAAAAGGTTACTTCACAACCGTTTTCGGAAAAGTTCTTATCTGAGGGTCCACAAATCTGTAAATGGAGATGCTAAGGAATTGAAAGTCTTGTTCACTGAGCAATTTCAGGTATGAGTTTTTCATTATTTTCCCAGTTCTGGCACCAGTTATGTTGCTTTTCATGTGTCAAAATAGGAAATTATGAAGAATAGAGAAGTTGTTACCCTGATAGTCTGTCTTTGAGTACCAAGATTATTTTGTCTGCAGAAAGGAGTCTCAAAATAACCTGCCCCATAGAAGACTATGAATTTTCTTGCCCTATTTTGTGAGTTTATTGTAGAACTAGATATCAAAATGTCTCCAATGTCTCTGACCACAGGTCTGTCTTGCATAATCTTTTGTCTTGGTACTAGCTTTCTTTTAGGAGATGTTGAAGGAATGAAGCTATTATTTTTTCTGTTATCTTTTCCTAATGTCTGACAATCCATTGATGAGAAGCCAGAATTTTCAGTATTAATAATCTCTTTCATTAATTTAGCAGCTCCTTTTTAATCTCATTTATCATTTTGACATCTGCGAATCCCAATGACCTCTGTTAATGTGTTTTGCAAAGAAATACTCATCTTGTTTAAATTTGTCAGATGTTCTCACTTAATACACATTACTCACTTTCCAGCCATTCAGGACTTCATACAGCACTACCACATCCCACAGTTGTTGCCTTTCCAGAAAACTCTAGAGACTTCTTCTTTTGTAGATACCAAGTTATGTTTTCTTCATTTCTTGGTGTCTTTCTTAATCATAAAAAATCTTCTTTAAAAAGAAAGAGAGAAGAGAAAAGCCCAATCAGCAAACTACCACTTTTAATTAATTTAGATAGTTTCTCTTATCCTTTGCCAATTTTGTTTCCTTAAAAGTTTTTGGAAAAGAATTTTGGAAGTCTGTGGTGTTGAATGGATCATAGTTTCTTATATGTCTGCAAATTCCACAACGTTTTATAATAGATTTGAGACACAAATGAGAAGAAAGAAAACCATCCCCCTCTGCTATATTTTCATGGTTTTTCTCATTAATTATCTTCTTTCCCATTGTTTGAAGAAGCCTGGCTGGTCTGTAAATCAAACTTACTCAAGTGTAGTTTCTTATGGAGCCCTTTATAGAAAATGACATTATATTCTCTGACTTCTATTACTCACATGCTCATATATATACACATGACAAAGAGGTCACATAATACAGATTATAAAATGGTAATTTTGAATTAGATTTTGTTGGAACTCTTAGGCAAATATTATTTGGTCTTGGCAGTTTGTTGTTATTCTCTTTGCCAATGTGTTCTGAAGACTTTTCTAACGACATTTATGTTTGAGATGGTACTTTTGACTAATCCTGAGTAAGAACTGGCTTTGTCTGGAAAGATCCTTTAGTTCTTCAATACGGAATACTGATCCAAATAGCTCATTTTGGTTTTCTGCTTTCTGCTTAGCACCACTGAATGGTCTCTTTATGTCACAATTAAAAGTTTACTTCTCTCACTTAGAGCCAGCCTTCCAGCAACACAAGATTTAAAATTATGTTATAAGTACTTTTTATGAGTTTAAAAAACTGATAATTGCAATCTTTTTTGGCCTGTTTTACTAATCTTATGCAAATAACCTGGAAAAGATTCTTAACCGTCCTCTATTTCCCATTAGGTGGACACAGTCTCTACTTTCTGAAAAGTATTTTTTCTGGTTTTAATAACTGCCTTTAGCCTATAGTTTAGACCTTTTCATGCACTGTACGTTTTCACTTTGAGTATGTACACAATGCCTGTAAGCATTATACTCTTATGCCAGTCATTATTAATTCGTTTTTTTCAGTATTTCCCTTTTTTAAAAATTTAATACTCCTTACAGGAATTATGTTACCCATTTTGTCTTTTATTCAGTACAATCATGCTTCTAGTTATGTTGACTTTATTTTAATATAATTCTAAGTATGCTAAAAGAACGTGCTCGTATCGTATTGCTGTCATTGCGGACCAGCTGCACCTCTTTCACATGGGCATTCAACCACTATGATTTGCATCCTTTCAGTCATCTCAGATAAGTAAGGTTGCACACAGATTTGCAGATACTTTTCAAGAAGGATTTTCATGGAGACAGAACTCTGCCAAACCTGTTGGTTACTCTCAGCCTCTGTCAAAAACCTGCATGCATTGAGGGGTAAGGGAGCACCACCCTCAGTTTCCACATTGTGTAAGTGTGCTTTAGATGAGTTGACAGTGAGGTGGATTGAAAGCTAGCTGAATGGCAGAGCTCACAGGGTTGTGATCAGCAGTGCCAAATCTAGCTGGAGGCCTATCATCGTACCCCAGGGGTCAGTACTAGGTTCAGTCTTGTTCAAATTATTGATGAATGACATGGATGAATACACAAGAATGTACTCTCCACAAGTTTGCTGATAATACAAGACTGGGAGGAGTGACTGATATACCAGAAAGCTATGCTGCCATCTGGGGAGATCTGGACAGGCTGGAGAGTTTGGCTGGGAGGAATCTGATGAAGTTCAGTAAAAGCAATTGTAGGGTCCTGCATGTAAGTGAAATAACCCCAGGCACAAGTACAGATTAAGGGCTGACCTGCTGGGAAGCAGTTCTGCAGAGAAGGAGCTGGGGGTCCTGGTGGACACCAAGCTGTCCATGAGCCAGCAGTGTGTCCTGGTGGCCAAGAAGGCCAATGGTATTCTGGGGTGCATTAGGAAGAGCACTGCCAGCAGGTTGAGGGAGCAGATCCTGCCCCTCTGCTCAGCCCTGGTGAGGCTTCATCTGGAGTGTTGTGTCCAGCTCTGGGATCCTCAGGTCAGGAGAGACATGGAGCTCCTGGGGCGTGTCCAGTGGAGAGGAACAAAGATTATTAAGGGACTGAAGCATCTCTCCTCTTAGGAAAGGCTGAGGGGGCTGGACCTGTTAAGCCTGGAGAAGAGATGACCGAGGGGGATCTTAGCAATGCATACAAGTATCTTAAGGGCAGGTATCAAGAGGATGGCAACCATTCCTTTTCAGTGGTGCCCAGCAACAGGACAAGGGGCAACAGGCACAAAGAGAAACATCTAAATATGAGGTAAAATCTTTTACTTTGAGGATGAACAAAACACTGGAACAGGCTGCCCAGAAAGGTTGTAGACTCTCCTCTGGAGATAATTAAAACCCACCTCGACCCAATTCTGTGCAACTTTCTACAGGTGAACCTACTTGAGAAGGGAGGTTGAACTAGATGAACTCCAGAGGTCTCTTCCAACCCCAACCATTCTGTGATTCTTCTGCGAGCAAATTGCATTTCACTGGAAATGACTGAAAACTCAGGCTCACTGGATGAAAAATTGTCTGTAAAATGTCAGCATTCTCTATTTTGGCACAAATGGAGATCATCTCCTCCAGTGACAACAGTCTCTCTGCATGCATAATTTGGCAGGAAGGTTTGATGTAGATTCTCATATTCAATTTTAGGAATGAAGCAGACTCCTACAAAACGGAAAATTTAGTTCTTGAACCCTACAGTGAATTGGCAAAGAGTTTATATGAGAACAGTAGTGCAATAGTGTCCAGAAACTTAGGAAAAATAGGGTCCAGAAAACAAACCTTGTTTTTATAAAATTTGCAACATGGAAATATATGAAGTAGCACTTTGTGTGATCAAACTTTTATTAAAAGAACAGAAAAAAAATCTAGGATAGGACTGTATGGACAATAGTTTTCTTATGCCTTTTCTAGAATGAGAAAGGCCTGGAACTGGATAAGGATGTCCACAGCAGGATAGTTTATTTATTATTGGCTATTTATTTAAATAGCCAAATCAAATACCAACAGCATAAAGGTTTTATAGGGCTTAGAGAATTCTGCAGTCTTCTCTAGGTCTGCAAATTTCTTTGAGTGGTAGAATGTTTGGTGGACAGTTTGTCCAGTGAGGTCCATGCTACAGAACCAAGCATTGTCTGGCTCCAATATAGGAAAGCAGTTTCAGATCCATAGGAGCGGCACGAGCATTTATAGCAGTAATGGGATTTTTCTGTATTTAGCTCAATGACTTCTTGATAGTTCTTGGTGATTGGGAATTACAATTTCTTTGGTAGGTTGGCAGCATGAGTTCTGTTGCGAAAAGCATGACATTGGCATGATATAAGCTCTATGCAAACTTCCTAGGTAGAAGTGGCCGCTGAAAGTAAGTCAAAGTGCAAAATTAATGCATTGATCCAGGTAAGTGCCCAGATAATTAGCTGCTAATTTAAAGACAATCTGTTTGCAAAAGAGATGATATTACTTGCCTTGAACACTGTTAGAGATTAATCCCTGTTTAGGATCACTTGATACCATTTGCAACTCCATTTCAAGTGTTTGGTGATGCATTAGAGCTTGTGTGGACCATTTCTCTTTGTCAGGAGGAAATCTTGGATTCCTTTTCTTGTTCTCACAAAATATAATTAAAATGATAATATCTTCCCAGAGAATATAACAATTTCCTAGCTATTCTGGAAGCACTGAAATTCTTGATCTTATCAAAGGACATGTTGGAACTTACTAAGCAGGTAGCCCAGAGAATTTTTCGGTTCACTGTTTGAGGGGCTGGAAGATAACAGTGTCTTTACCTCCTCTAAAGGAAGCAAAAGTCTTGCACATTAGGCAAGAACCAGCGGCATTCATCACCATGTGATCTGTGCCACAGGGATTACCTTCCCTGCTCAATAAACACAAATTAAGTACTTCTTATTTATACAGTTGAGAAAGAGCAGTATTGAAAATAATCAAGGTCTGCAGTGCAAAGGGCATTATTCATCTAAGACAAGTGTGAGAAAAAATTCCTGGCCAATCCCCAACCCAAAAAGATGCTCTACTGATATTACTATGGAATATGTGAGGCTATAAATTGTAGTCACCAATTTGTCAGATAAAACTGAGATGCAGAAAAGGAATTGAAATAGACTGGAGATATTCAGTAAAGATCTGTCCTGCTATTGGGAAGCCAGTTTACAGTTTACAGAGCTGAGATACAAACCCTTAATTTGTCAGTGCTGGACACTGCCAGAGGCAAGATGGTAGAAGTTTGCTCTCCAGTGATTCTCTGTTCTGCCTGAGCAATGGCAGTGTTCAGGATAAAACCTTGCAAACCAAATCTTGATAATATCAGAGAATTAGAGACAGATAAAATTAGCTTGATTTTCTAATTTATGACAGGTACTTAGCATCTGAAGATAAAGGCAGTTAATCCACAAGTCTTTAACATACCTCTTTTAACATTTTGAGCAAGTGAAGACTAAATATCCCCTTTTTAAAGCATTTGATAGAGTCCTAGACATCCACTTTTGCTATTTTCCATTGCTTGGCACAGTCACCGATTATTGTCATGATTATTCTGCTATATTTCTGTTCAAGAAGGACAATGAATTGAAAAAAGAAAATATAAGGGGAGTAAAATCTTCTCTTTGTTCAGTTATGACTCCTTACATATAGCTGCTGATAATAGATCCAGCTATCTCATCCTTTAACAGTAGCTTTCTGTATGACAGCTCTAAGAAAATGAAATTTTTCCCTTATCATAAATGATAAGTTCCTTTGATTCCAAATGTTTTCAGTGAAACAAACCAAAATGAAATCTGTAAGCAAAGTAATTTCAAAATGTGAAGTCAATGTGCTTTTATTAAAAACATACTCAAAAGCAAATAAATATTTCTTTTGTTGTTTTTTTTTCCTCCTTTTTTCTGGAATTCAATCTTGTATATTTTTATGAAAACAAAATGAATTACAGATTTTTTTTTCATTTCACTCATTCAATATCACTTCTGTTCATCCTGGTCAAGACATATGTTGAACAGTGAGATGCCAAAATTTGACACAAACTGTTAAAAAGTTTATCCTTTGTAATACAGATAAAATTCTGGGCCTTCTCAGTCTTTCCATCTAATCATGTATTAGATGTGAAATTTTATTTTAATGTAGAACACTTCTTCTCTTATAAATCATTCTGTAAAATTTCAGCCCAGATCCCATATTAAAAGCTTTGTCTATTTTCTTTTGTTCTGCTTATCTCTAGGAAACAGCAATTATCAGCAGTGTGAGGTGCCTTGAAAAGCAGCTCTGAGGTCAAAGAAGTCCCAATGTCTCTTTTTGCTGCTTTTCTAGTTATTAAGCACAGATATCCACATTCTACGTAATTTGTCTTCAAAACCAAGCTTAAAAGTTGTCATTATTTCATGTGGGCCAATTGCACTGGGCATCACAATCACAGGATGATGCTTTTAGGACTTCTAAGATTTGGGAATTTTAGGAGATTATCAAATGAGTCTTCATGTCATTTAATGGGCCCACAGTTACTGTTTAATGAGACAAGAATAATTGTATAAAAGAATTTATGCTTAATTAACTCTACATACCCTCAAAACAAATCACATCCAATTGATTTGAGACACTTGGTGACTTTTTGACAAACCAGGAGCCATGTTTCAGAATAATAAAAGAAACAATGATCTGCACAAGCTACTGATAGTGAGATGTCTAAAGCCATTACATTCACTCAGAAACGTTCATGAAACAGGAGCCTAGTTAAAATAGTAACCACTGCTTTTTCAATTAGCATTTTCTCCTTAGTGTGTTAATGCTGATCACTGTACTACAGTATAGAGGTAACCTAATCATGATAGAATTCCCCTGGGTACACAAAAATTTACTAAGAGAATTAAAACTCTGGAAGAAAGAGTGTGCAGCTCCAAAATGAGAGTGAATCAGTATTGATTTGCTACTGTAGCTATTTGCTACAGTATAAACCTGTAAATTTGCTACAGTATAAACCTTCTGCACAGGTTTATTTGCTTCTCACTACTTAAGACATGCCCATGTTGTGTTTTTGATGGCAGGAACAGACAAACAGAAATGTGTCTGAGTAGTAATATAAATGTCATAATTAAACAGGAAGGCTTAGCAGATAGCAGTGTTTGTGCAGAAGCCTGAAAGTACACTTTCTTCTTTCGTCTGTATCTCAGGAACAAAATAATGTGGCTCTAAGATTATAAATTCACTGTATTCTCTGTTGCAGTAAAGCTTAATCAGCCCTTACCCTCTCCAATTTAGTCTGGAAAAATTCAGAGTTGTCAAAATTACTTTGACTGTAGTTAAGTCTCACCATCTCAGATGAACTGGAATTTGACTCAGTTCTTCCATTCAAGGATAATTTCCTATCTAATACATACAAACAATATTTTTTCATTCTTTGCATTCGTACTTTGTATTTTGTTGTTTCACATTGGATTTATATTATTATTAATACTTATTATATATTTATGGACATTTTAGCTGTCTGAGATGATCAAGCCACATAATCTGCAATCTCACTTATTCTTTCAATTATTTTAAAGTTATTTTATAAAGAGAATTTAGGTCATAAATCTGTGTGAAATCCTGTTAGATATTCCATAACAGATGACAGCTTTTCCATGTTTGATAAAAAAATTAATTAATTTATCCATTTAAATCCATTTGTATTCTATTATTTCTATTAATGTATGATTTAATTCTAAATCAGAGTTTAAAAAACTCTCTATTAGATTTATATATTATGTGTATTTTTGCCAGCCCTGTTTATACTGCTAAGAGTTACAAGGACTTATTGGTCAATATTGATCTTGATTGGTACTATCATATGTTGCATGCCTCCCACAAATATTTTTCCACTGTTTCAAAAGAGGAACAGGGTAAAGGTATGATCCTGTGTTTTCATGGCTGAAAGACAGTAAGTCTGACGTTTTCCATTGCCAGAGGTCTGCAATTCTGAGGTCCTGCATTTACTGATTACATGACATGGGCAAGAAAGACTGGTGAAATAGTTTGGAATTAACTCAAATTTTCTCTGTTATAAATCAGTTTATCATCAGTAACATCGACATCTATTGAAATTAATATAAGCACAAATTTAATAAATCGTTAAACATACACAAAGCTATGTTTTCTTTGAAAAAGAAGGGTCTAGTCTTGTAACTTGATACTGAACAAATGAAATACAAATCAGCAGTCAAAACTAGTGAATCAGAGTTGCAATAGAGTGTAAATTTGCTTTACCAAGGCACTGAATTATTTAATAATAAAGAATGAAGTAGACTCACTCACATGCCTTGTTAAACGGTCCTGGGTTTAGTTTTTCTTATTATTTGTTTCCTGGTTTCCATGGTAGCTGACATACAAACCCAGGGCCCAAGTGTATTTGCTTGTACACTGTTCTCTGACTCTTTCCTCATATCTTTCCAGCCAGTAGTACTAGAATGGCTTGGGAAATTCAGTGTTGAGATGAGTCGGCCTCATATAATTCACACAGGTGGATGCTGACGATAAAAAGTTACAGGTCTGCACCTTACTAGGGGTAAGGATACCTCTGCTGAGGAGACAGATTATATTAAATCCTAAGCAGGGTTCTTCCTAACAAATTCCTCCAATATAATCTTCTAGAGTGACCACAGAAAAGTATTATTCTGCATGATTCCTAGGGCTTAAAGAAATATTTTTCTTCTCACCATCTTTTAGAATATTTGCATGGGGACAAAGTGCATAGAGTTTATTAATTATGGCATGAGTATCTAGAATAATTTCTAGCCAGAAGAGTAGAGATTGAAATAAAGGCAGAGAACTCTATCATGGAATGTATCAATGCGCAAAAGCATAAGACTCCAGAATGATTGTCTCTGTGTTTTTAAATTTTAGCAATCCTATAACTTACTAATCATTCTGGAAGTCTTTTTGTATTTAATGAATACTTTGATATCTGCTCTCCTGATGGCCAGATGGATGATATAGAAGATGGAAAGGATTTGTGCAGATGCTTTTAACTGAGAAAGGTAACATTTCTAAATGGGAATAGTTTCAGCAAAACAATTTGGGTCTTTTTTCAACTATAAATACTATTTCCCAAGGAGATAAAATAGTGGAATGTGCAACAGGCAAATCAGGGGATACTAGTGTGTTTTTAAAAGTGTGAAACCCCTGGTAAATTCATACCATGTTAGACTGTGTTTGTATTTTGGCTCTCAAGAACATGCAAAAGTATTCCTCGTTTCCCATAAGATCAAAAATTTTCTAAAGTAAGATGTGCACAAACCACTATTTGTTCCTGTCCCCTCCCAGTGGAGAGTGAGATAACCAAGAAAAAAAGGGAGTAAAAGGCAGGCAAGACAATAGTGTTCAAGGTCCAGTTGAATGGGCATTTGAACAATCTAGGGAAAGATGTCCCTGCCCATGGCAAGGGATAAGGAACAAGAAGATAATTTAAATTCTTTTCCATCATATAAAATTCTGTGATTCTTTGATAACCTTTATACTACAGAGCACCCATCAAGGCTGCTCTTAAACACTGATTTATTTACAGGTATGTGAATCAGAGAGACAGAGATATGAGTTAGCAAAGAAAACAATCCCAACCCAGCTGTTTGTGTAAGACTCCCTTCATCTCAGCTATGGGCCAGGTTTTTAGTTCTGAATATTGAAGTTTGGCATGATGGCATGGATGACATTGCCTGCCTTTTACAGGGGTACAGTTTATTGCTCCTTGACTTGTAACAAACTGAGAGCAAACTAGTAGTCTGAACAATTAGGAGCTGCAGTTCAACTGCTCTTCAAGGTTGCAAGTGCTGTTGAGACACAGACAGCACAGGCACTTCACAGGAAAAACAACACAACAATGCCTGCCTGAATTAGCAAAAGGGACGTCTGGAGGTCATCTCATTCCTTTTCAATTAATAGCTAGACATAATCCAGACATTAATGAGTGATGCAACTGGAATTGCAAAGAAGTAACATAATTAGTCCCTGCATTTAATAATTCACAAAACTACATAGAAATGCTGTGCTCTCTTGTTTTACATAAGTCTATTTAGTTGGGGCTTTTTCTAACTGGACTTTTTTTTATAGACTCTAAGTTTTGCCATGTGGAAATATATCTTAGGAAATTCCCTTCCTGCCTCTCACATATTTGTAGAATCATAAAATCATAGAATATCCTCATCTGGAACGGACCCATCAGGATCCTCAAAGTCCTGCTCCTGGCCCTGCACAGGACACCCCAAGAGTCACCCTGTGTGACTGAGAACATTGTCCAAATGCTCCTTGAACTCTGTCAGGCTGGTGCTGTCACCACTTCCCTGGGGAGCCTGTTCCAGTGCCCAAACACCCTCTGGGTGAAAAACCTTTTTCTGATATCCAACCTAAACCTCTCTGACACAACTTCAGGCCTTTCCCTCAGCTCCTGTCACTGGTCACCACAGAGAAGAGATCAGTGCCTGCCTCTCCTCTTCCCCTCATGAGGAAGTTCTAAACGGCTGTGAGGTCTCCCCTCAGTCTCCTCTTCATCAGGCTGAACAAACCAAGTGACCTCAGCCCTTTCTGAGGACTTCCAGGTGATCATTAGGTTTAACAGTCATTTTGTGCTATAATAAAATTGCTTCAAATATGTTGCTTCCCTTTATGGTAGATTTCTCTCTACTTTCTTGAGTTCTATATGATGAAATTGTTGAAGATGAAGGACACCTTTAAAAAATATGACATGTCAGACTGTGCACCAAAATTTCATCTGCTAATATTTTGCTAATGGCAATTTGAAATTGAATTTCTGATTATTTTGGAAATTGTTACTTGGTTTATCAATGTCAATATATATAAAAATACTTATAGTTGTGTGATCAAAAAGTTTGTCTGAAAATATTTCAGTGACTTCTATCCTCACAAAATGGTGTTATTTTACCTCTGTAATGCACAGTTTTACCACACTTTCTGAATAAAATAATGAGGCATTATTTCTATTCAGAATAAGCATACAAGAACTAATGACTACAAAATCTTAATTTTCTGAACAACAAAAAAATTCAACAATCCCTCCTCCTTCTCAAACTAAATTCCTCATTTTCTTCTGTGGCAGTAATTAATTTTATGTTTGCAAATATATTGTATTTACTGCAATCCACCCCTTAAGGGATCTCGAAATGCCACTTTATGAAATTGTTTTCACACTAATTGAATGACTTTGACTCTAGAAGCATCAGCTTATGACAGGCATTTCTATTAAAGAAGCCAGGACAGCCATGGTGTACGAGATGGGCAATATCTCTGTAAGCCAGGCTCATCCAGAGGGGCAGACTGATGGGCTTGTAACTACCTCAGCGCAGAAAACCTTTAGATCTGAGAACAAGAATGGATGGCAACCAGTCTTATTTTCTAACCAACAAAACCAAAAGAGCAAAAGGAAAAAATAGACAGAAAACTTTAAAATAAAAATATAATTAAATATTTGAAAATGTTTAAAAGAGAAAAGTAGTTTAACAAGAATATATTGCTTCATCTTAAAAGAAACTCTTTCTGCTCAAATGTTCCCTTACTTTGTTAATTCTGTTAATTTTTTGGTCCTTTTTCCTAAAAAATAAAATGCCTTTAATTTTGCTACAAAAATTTAAAGATTCAACAGATTGCCAGTTATAAAAACCAAGGTGAGGAAGCAAAGCTGGAAATATTTGTTTCTTGAAAAGTTATATTTTTCCCTCTATGTGCTTCTCATGTGTTACCCATTAAAATATTTGATTAAAAGGAAATTTTGAAAACTAATCATTCTGAAAACATATGATAATTTTATTAATAGTAAAATGTCTTAAGTCATTAAAATATTTATTATGTCAGGACTTCAACGAGAGAAATGATACCAGATTTCCATTTTTAAGCTTGTATCAGAGCATTTATCCCTACTTGGAAGAGAATGGCTTATTTTTCCTATGCTAAACAAGTAGGGAAATAAAAGTGAAATATTGAAAGTAAAAGCTGAGTAGGAACTTTTCAAACTGATTTTTTTTCTTGGAGTAGTGTTATTTTCTAATTCTCATTTTGGTAAAAATTCTGTATCATTCTTAATTTACTTAGAACTTTAGCATTACAGTAAACAAGTAATTAAAATTGAGATTTAAAAAAAAATATTCAGAAACCCACAGAAAAATAAAAAACCTGTCTGAATGAAATATTTTGATTGACCTGAATGTTAATGACTATGATGAGGAGGGGGGATGTTAATGAATTTAAACACAAAATAAGTGTTTTTCCCAAATCTCATGAGAAATACCAGCCTTAATTCTAAGAAGGTTGTTTGGGATTATATGGAATTTTATTGTTATTGCTGCAATGCTATTAAAATTTGAACTAGTCTATTACACTTTTAGAAGTTCGTGGTAAAGCCTGGTCCTGGTGGTATGTAAGGGAACTAAAATGTTTGTCAATTTGCTTCATTTCAAAGGCACCAGGAATGAGAATGAGGAATAGGGGAATGACCCCTGCTACCACTGTTCTTCCAGATCAGTGAATTCTGGAGAGCCCAAAGACAGACAGACCTACACAGATGCAGCATCTCTCATAATTTAAGCACATGCTCCAGCCATTGATTAAGCTTAGTAGGCACAGGTTCGGATACAGACTGGGATGTACAAAGGGATGGGAAGCCACTGTTCTGCCAGGTCGATTCCAGTTAATTCCTCTTAGCAACGTGTTTGCTCTGAGACAATAAAATTCAAATCCGTTTGAATTTACTTACTACACTGGCAACTTTGCCACCAGCTCCCAGTATATCGAGAAGCCAGATGGTCTGAAATGAGCCTAATAATGCACAGAGTTAACGGTAAAATGGGATCCTGGCGATTTGTGATTTAGGAGTGATAATCAGCACAGTGTGGGCTGATAGGCACTCGGCTTGAAGATAGGACAGATAGGGAAAAAATATGCCATTAGCAGGGACAGACAGGCACTACTTCAGTCCCCAGGCTGCTTAAATGAAGCCCAGAAGCAGCAGAAGAAGGCACGTAGGCAGAGCTCCCACTAATACAGCCTCAGACACAGCAGGCTGGATCATGAGCTTGGGAGAAAGAGCATGGAGTGGTAGCCACGGGTGCTCCAATGCTTCCTGCTGATCTGACTCGCTGCCTTCCTTTTAGGACTGCCCAGCACCCTGGCTGAGCCACGGAGAGATGGCTGGACAGAGCTGAGAATAGGTTCAGGTGGTTCACAGGAAAATTGCCTACGAAGTAAGAGGCTTGGAAAGGATGCTTCTGCCTCATCTGCTTCTGTGTCACATTTTGGAAGATTCAGAAGAGCAGTGCAGAGTTTGCCTGTATGGAGATCAAATGGCTTGATCCCACCAATGCAGAGGTGAAAAATACGCAGATAACAGAATGCATGTCCTGTTATGCATGTTCTGAATACTGTGGAAATACAGTGCTTTATTTGAGAATTCATTATATATTCATGCAATTTTTTATCTTCTGTCCGAAAGTTTAATTTTATACGAGCAAAATGCTAATATTCATGCTTTGGAGAATAAAATGTGCAGAACTATTCTAAAAATTCACAGAATAGGGAATATGCTTTCTTCTATACAAATTCCTGCTTTAAATACCACAAACGATAGAAAGGATGATCCCTTTTGCCATGAAGGGATTTTCCAGACTGCATAACAGTTGTAAAAGTCGCTGAAATGCACTTGACCAGAGTACATATTTTTACTATTGATTTTAAAAACAACTTGAATAGATGAAGAAAAAAACCTGAATTTTTTTATGTACAGCATGATAGACATGAAATTTCTGGGAATAACAGTGAAGAAAAATACTCCTTTTATTAACTATATCTCTCTTGGGAAGAGGGAATTAAATGGTCCCCTCCCCCCCCCTTATTTTTGCCATTAAGTTTAGGAAAAATCACTCTAGGATACTTTAAGGAAGATGTGTTATAACCCTTCCTTTTACAGTCCTAGCATCCGAATTTAATTACTTTATCCTGCAGCAGGGATTGGCTAATCCTTCACCATATTTCAGAGTTTCTTGATGACAATAAGTTGCTTTCTTCAGGCTATAAAAGCAAAATTTCTGATTATGTCTGTACAGCTATTGAATGATTGCAGTATGGACACTGGAAGTATCAACCATGGTGAATTTTTATCTAGGCTTCATGTTGATTAAGTCTTAAGCCCATTTGGACAACCCAAAATATCCTTCTCTAGATAATCCATTTTTCCTCCTGTTCTACCTCAAACATAAATCTGTCGGGTGGGGAGAATTCAGGCGGAGAATTTTCTGGGTGCATCTTGCTGTTGAATGCAACTTCATTGATGGTTTATTCTTTGCCTTTGATGATTCCAGGGCTTAGAGGGGGCAAGAAGGGTAGAAACGGAAGATATTTTCCTGCTGTTAATTTATTGCCTGTGAGAAAAGACTGACAGTAGCCAGTCTGACTTTCACACTAGTAAAGATAATCAAGAGATATTATTACTCTTGTTTTGAGCATTACCTGTATTTCACATCCACATGACTCTTAGGGGATGCCAGGGCTTGTGTGTTAGGTCCTGATCTACTGTTTCCTGAGGAGAACCAAAAACTTAGGTTATGAGGCTTTTACCTCTGAACAAAAGGTGATTTGAGGCACCCATTAAGAGTTCCAGGACTGTCTGAACTGTTGGCTAGAATTAGAATACAGAATTCTATAAATTATTTTTACAAAGATAAAATAAGCTAAAATAAGCTAGAATAGCTCTGACTGTGCACTCTGCAAATTGTCCTGTCATATTCTGGTGATATTTTCCAAGAAGACATTTGCCAGTTCCATTTTCGGGAACCTTTATGCTAGTGTTCAAAAACAAATGAATTGTTACCTATTCTAGGAAATAATCACACTTCTATGTGTCAACTTCCTAAAATTAAGGTTTCTCATTCTAGCCATGTGCTTTAGGCAAATTTATTTTGCTTTTTTTTTGTATTTTGAAGACCTTTCAATGACGTTAATCAGAGTTTATTTGACTTCCAAAAAATACATCTCTTCTATGATACAGCACCCATCTATGATGAAGGATAAAAATATAAGAAATACTAAGTGATATTTTTTATTGTAGCACCAGGAATACTATCCAAAATATAAAATACTTCTTTTTTGCAGAAGAAAATAATGGAATAAATTGGTAGAAATATAGGTAGAATAGAACAGTTTGGAGGTCTGGGAAAAATTTGATCCAATGAAGGATGAATTGCAAGGCTAGGGCCATCTTCAAGGTCTGAAAAAATATCTCCTGATTTTCTGCTGTTGCAAGTTTTGTCCAATGCCTTTCACCATTAGTGTGCAAAAATTTTCTCTGAAACTTGTTTGTAGCCCAACACAAAATGGTAAGAAGATCCCCTCTTAGACTAAGAAGTGTTAACCAGAGTAGCCTCTGTGTCTCCTTGTACACCAACTCATCTTGGTGGCCTTCCTTTAGACTTTCTCTAGTGCTAGGAAGGCCAAAGCCAGACACAAGGCTCCAGATGAAGCTGTACAAATACTGACGGAACAGAATAATAACTTCCCTTGAGCCGCTGTCTACATTTTCTTTAATAAGTCCAGCATGAAGTTAACTTTCTTCGTTGCAAGGCTGCACTTCTGACTCACCCTCAGCTTGCTGTTCACCACTATCTTAGTGCTCTTCTGCAAAAATGTTTTCCATTTGGCAAAAGCCCAGCCTGTTGTGCTACAGGGGATTTTTCTGTCCCAGGTGCCATTTTCCTTTGTTGAACTTCATAAAGTTGCTGTCAAACCAATTCTATACCCCATTAAGACATTTCTGAATGGCAGACCTCTCTTATGGCACATCAAACTCTACCTCTAAGTTGGTATTGCTTTCCAACAATGCATTCCGACTTGTCTGTACGTACTTGTGGGGTTTTGTGTATGTAGGAATGATTATCAACACCCACAAAATATGATTCATTTAGTGCCTCATTTAAGAACAGTACTATAGCCACCATTTAATTTTTTTGGAAGAGTCACTTGCAATGTGGGGCTTCACCTTCGTGTTCTGTCCCCTGCTCCAAAACTCCTCTGCTTAGTGGATGAAGTTCTCTCTGATTTCTTGCTGCAAGAACTCCAATTGGCTCACCTTCTGCAAAATAGAAAGGAAATAAAAAAGAAGATAGGACCTCTGAAGAGAAATAAAAGGCAAGGAAAACAGCTTCTGGAAGACTGACAGCAGATCAACCCAGGAAATGTTATTACTGCAGTATATTGACCAAATCTCCCTAATATGTGATCTGAGTAATTAGACCCAGAGAACTTTGCTATGTATTATTTCTCATGTTGAATGTTCAGGCTATTTTCTTTTTTTTTTTTCCTTTTTTTTTTTTTCCATTTTAGGTGCTTGTCTCAGATGCTATTTTTTTAAGTGCTCTGATTGCTGGAGTATACACCTTGCTGCATAAATTACCTCTTAGGAACATTGACACTACTCTGTTTAGGTTTGATCTCCCTGAAACCTGATATCTGGCTTTCAATGCTGTATTTATAGGAGAAACAGGGGCTTGTTGCTGCTCCCTAGTTACTGTCTGCTTCCTGTAACCGGAGAGAATATAATTGAAGAAATAGTCCCAGTGCTGCTTCAGTTATTTGCACTCAGGAACACAGATAGGTCAGATGAGAGTGTATCTGAAGCTATGTCTCTGTGATTAGAGCTACTGTGTCTGAATCACTGCAATAAGGAGAATAAAACTGATAAAAATTAAATTTCAACAGGTCCAACAGTGTGAAAACACAGCATTGTTAATATGTTTTTGAGAGCATTCTGAAAATGCACTGCTAAGACTTACTCTGAGAGACACCTCAGGATACTTTCTGACATCTGGTACTGTGATTCAGGACCCCATTTTTCATGGTCAACCGGAAAATATGTGCCTTAAATTAGGAAGAACACAAAGTTCATGTGGTTGAGTACACTTGCTAAGGATGTTTACTGAGCAAATGTCACTCCTCTGAGCATGAAGTCCTTCTGGGTTAGTCAGGTAATTCAGAGACATTATCACTAAGCAAAATTTTAAAATAAGAGAAGCCATCTATTTTATTCTGTCTATGCACAGGAAGTCAATCCAGTAAAACATTGCCAAAAGTTGCATCTGTTTTTTGCACCACAATTTGACACTACAGGTGGATGTTTCCCTGTGAAAGAGTGGAACTGAAGGGAGCCATTTCTTCTGCTTTCTCAGTTCGGTCTTACATAAAACGCAAATAGACTGTAAAAGGGAAATGGGGCAAGTTTCAGCCCTCTCCCCTTTCATTATACACCTATTTTGTTATATCTGTAAACTAGTAGCTGCTTTTTTTTTATCCAAATGCTTGATTCAGTTGTTGATCTAAAACCCTTGTATTTCTTCAAAATTGGGGTCTTTTTTCAATTTTAAAAACTTATCAGCACTGAACACAAGGTAATGGGATTTCTGGAAAACTAGGAATTGCCTTGCAGTGAGCTGAAGGCTTAAAAATAATGAAAAGGGGAAGAAAAATGAAGAATTTGTAAAGGAAAATAGCCTCACAGTTTCTTTAGTACTTTACCTTTTGCTCCATTGCACGTGGTCCATTTTGTGTGATGAGCCTGCAGAAAGGGCACAGGTGGCTGGAAATGGTGTTGCAGTAGCAGTGTGGGTATAATGAGAACTTATCACACTAACAAAGAGCCGTGCCAAATGCCTCTCCAATAAGACTTAATGGCTTTGTATCTACATGGCTGACCACACTGATGACTAGAACAAACACATAATTGGTCTGTTTTATGGAGTGGAGGGATATATTCTCTCAGTGAATTCCTGAACCATCAAATACGATTTACTAGCCTCTCATCCCCAAGTGCTTCCTTCAGTCGTTTCAACAGTACTCTCCTACTTTTAAGATTCCTTTTGGTACTATCTACTGCTGTAATAAACTCAGCTAGAACTCGAATGCCTGCTCTTCAATGCCAACCCCCACCCTATTTACAAGGATGGGCACCATCTTAATCTCGTTTTCATTAAACATTGTTCTTTCTCTTCTCTTTCAGGATTTGATTTTCTGTGATTCACAGTTCCCCACTGTAAAGGAGTCGAGAGTGGAAATAAGGTCATGAGAAAAAAACCAAAGATTAACCTAGAAGTCATAAAGGGTAAAGTGAAAGGATTTTGTTCTTGGATTAAAAAGAATGATTATACCAGCAAGATGAAGAGCAGGATTTATTTGAAATTCCTGCAGAAATGTCATTATTAGTGAGATGAAATTACCAGAACAGGAATCATGATTATGATGAATCTGTTCCACAGATAATTTTACCATTTTCCACTTGGAAAGCTGTGACTGGTTTAGTTCCACAAAATGCAAAGTTAGGAACAAGAAACATAAATCATAATAATGAAAGAAAAGGGAAACTGGAAATAGTGATTCTGATGAGGATTCTGGGTTCATAAAAGACAAGCCACTTAAACTTCAGATGAAAAAAAGAAAAGCGATTCTTACAAAACCAGGAAAGTTTTGATCAAAAGTATGCATGACTTGTGCTTATAGTGCTGATGAGATTAATTTTGCAATGGTGCATTCAGCATGGATGTCCACATTTTTAAAAAGATGTTGAAAAGAAGAATGGAAGAAATAGCTTAAATATTTATTACACAAAATATTAATGAGTTTTATTTAGATTGTCAAAGAGAAGACTAATGAGACACAATTACAGTTTATTTGTTTCTTCACAGGGAGAAATTATAAAGTCCTTTAAGGCAGTTCATTCTGGCAAAGAACCAATAAAGCTGGAGTTTGAAGCCAAATGATTTTGAAGAGAAATAAAAGTTGATGGTTCAATAGATGGATTCTCCATCTTCATGGATAGCTGTCTGTGACACAAAACTTTTCTACAACATGTCCTTTCTATTTTATTGTCCATTTCAACCCTTGTTTCCCAGGGCAATTGTTAGCAATCCTAGCATAGCGTTGGCTTTTTTTTGATTTAATGCATTTTTAAAGGAGGAATTCTTAGCCTTATTGTAAGATTTATGATGCCTAGAATTCACCAACTGGATGAACACTCCATGAAAATGTGTACACTGTCATTTATTTTTAAAAATTTTGGGAAACACTGGAGGGTGAAAGATTGTATGGGTTTATTGATCCCTCCCATTTCTATTTTCCAAAAGAGCCTGCAACAGGTTTTTAAATCGTACTTGGAAAATGGTTCTGGAGATCTCAGTCATGACTTGTCCCGTGATGGACTTCTCCACTCCAAATTTATTAGCCACTGACTGTTGTGAGCTGGAAATTAAAAGGACAGTGGACATGCTCTTGCACAAAACTTCAGTTTCACCCAACAGGAGTTAAACCAATGTAACTAACCCACAACAGATGGTCCTGTTCATTCTATTCAACATCCAAGAGACTTTCTCACACCACTGGCTCCCTCGTGGCTAAGGTGAAATGGTCCCACCACTCTAACATCATCTGTCTGGCTCAGGACTTCTAGCTGACAACAGCTGGAACAGTCACAGTACCAAGGACTTTAAGAAATTCCTTGATTATATTCGCTTAGACAAATATATATCCAGAATGGCTGTATTCAGTTCACCAGAGAAAACATCCCACAGTTGCTGCTGCAGCCATAGAAACAAGTCTGCAGTTTCTGTATGCTTTACAGTGCCTTTGTTAAGTCAAGAGGGTTTCTGGGCAGCAGAAATGAGCAAGACTGGAAACAAAATATGTATGTGTGAACACCTAAATGGATGGTGGTGTCTATGTCAGTGGCAAACCATGGTCATCTTTGTGAAAGCAAAGAGCTTCCCTGAAGTAATCATATGTTTGCACATGAATGCATACAGTAGGTGTGAGTTTTGGTACAAAACCCTATTATTTTAGAGTTAGACATTAATAATAAATCAAATTTTCTTTGTGTTTCTGCATGAACTGGATTCCAGATTCCAGTAGCCTCTTCCAGCCTATTTAGATTTCTTTTAGCCTATGTTCTTTAGGAATGTGCAAAGGGTTTCAAAAGATAACTTTGATATTCATTCCCTCTCCACATTCCATTACACCATGATTCTATTATTCTCAATGAGGACAAGACAGCAACAAATGCTGGAAAGAGTAAGCCCAAGCTGGATTTTAGCATGTGATACTCACTGGCTTTTCTCAGAGAGAACTTCCTTCATAGAAGTGTGAGATAGAACCACCCTCAGTTTTAGGTCCTTCCATGACAGGAAAATCATAGAATCATAGAATTATTTGTGCTGTGGGGGGCTTTAGAGATCATCTAGTTCCAATCCCCTGACACAGTCAGGGACCTTTCACTATAACAGGTTGCTCAAAGCCCCATCCAGCCCGGGCTTGAACACTTCCAGGGGTGGGGTATTCACAAGTTCTCTGGGCAACCTGTTCCAGTGTTTACCATCCCCACTATAAAGAATTTCTTCCCAGTTTTTAAACTATATCTACCTTCTTTCTGTTTAAAGCTCCTTGTCATATCACTACATGCCCTTGCAAAAAGTCCTGTAAAATGTCCCTCTTCCAGCTCTCTTGTAGCTTCATTTAGGTACTGGAGGGTGCTATGAGGTCTCACTAAAGCCTTGTGAGCTTGCCAGCTGAGCAATCCCAACTCTGTCAGGCTGTCTTCACAGGAGGTCTGCTTCAGACCCTGGATCATCTTTGTGGCTCTCTGCTGTACTTGCTCCAACAGACTGAGATGTACAAGCTCACAAGTTTAGTGCTACCACAGTGATCCTGCATTTGGTAACTGAGGCATCCTTGTCGTACTCCAAAGGCACAAGGTTTTCCAGACAAAGTAGTATCTTCTGTTTGGTGAAGTAAAATGAACTGGGGAAAAAGATAATCTTTTGAGAACCCAAAACTTTATATCTTTGGGATTTGTCTGCTTTTGGTTTTATTTAGTTAATAAGCTGTAATGGCCTGATACCCTTAACTCATCAATAGTGCAATATTCTGCATTGTAAACTGCCTGTAAAGACAGGCCTGGGGTAACTGAACCCAGCTCTTCTACTGTTCTCTATAATAAATGGAATTAAAATGGAAGACCACATTCCCCAAACATTTGCTTCTAATTTCTTCTGTGAAACTGAAATGAGATATAAAGAGTGCTTAGGTGATTTTGTGCTATGAACTGATTCTTTCTTAATCTTGTGGGTAGATAAGTAATTTTCTTCATTATTAATTTTTAATTCCAAAATGCTTTAGCTGAACCAGCTACCTTCAAAAGGAAAATGTGGTTTTTAATGCTTATTTGTTTTAATATTCTGTAGACACTATTCTGTCATATCAGACTTGTGGTTGTCATCTCTGGCTGGACTAGATTAAGGGTTGTATTTCAAAATTATTTGGAATACTGAAAGTTATTTCTACTTTAAAGTTTAGACCAGTATCAGGAAGGGTTTGAATGCTGTACCCATTTCTGAGAAGCTCTGTATTGCTCTGAGAATTTAGTGTTAATACTGCTTTTATGTGGTACGAAGAGGGATAAGTTCTAAAGGTCGCTAAAATTCACAGCTTCCAAGGGGAATCTCATTTCTGCATTACAGCTACCAATCACTGTGCAATTCACCTGCAGCAGAAGCCAGGACAACTCTGTCCACCACGCAGGGGAGAGGAAGCACACATTTGTGGGAAGTGCAGTGGTTGTTCAGGGAGGGCAAGCTCTGCCTTGCAGCCCAAGTGTTTGCCTCTGGCAGCAGAGCAAAGCCACCTCTCCACACATCTGAGCTCCACTGCTTCCCAGGCTGTACTGCTGCTCTGGGATGCAGACCTGTGGCCATGACCTAACCCTTAGGGAACTGAACTGGGTTTACTG
Organism: Vireo altiloquus; assembly: GCA_013396875.1. Taxonomy (NCBI): domain Eukaryota; kingdom Metazoa; phylum Chordata; class Aves; order Passeriformes; family Vireonidae; genus Vireo; species Vireo altiloquus. The sequence continues at coordinate 217,836 of VZRF01012197.1, forward strand.
GGAGAGTAGCCACTATGGGTGCCAACCGCAACATTAGAACTCAGAAATTATACAAATAGTTACTCTAATGAAAGGAAAAGAGAGAGTTAAATATAGATTTAGCTGATAAATGAACAGCTGAAGAGTAAAACTGCAGAAGAAAAAATGCAAGAATGTCCGGTTTTTCAGCCTGTGTACAAAATCAAAATGTGTAAGTGATCTTTAGAAAAAGACGGGAGGGCAACAAAACACTAGACATACAGTATTTGTTACAGACACAATATTCTTACAAACACATGTACAATTGTTCAGCTTTTAAGAGCCAAGTATTTTCTTCCTGCACTACCTTTTCCAAAATGCATTTGAAGGCATTAATGCCAAATTACTGAATTATATTCATAACACCAACCATGTTTGCTATTTTTTTTCCTATAAAATTCTGAAGTGAACAAAAACCTGAGATATTTTGGATTTGATTCCAGTTTAAATTTTCTCCTCTTGCATGAATGTCTGCTGATTACTGCATCTGGAAGAATACTGGATAACTGCAAAGATATTCATGTTCAGTCATTATTTCCCCTGTTGATATATATCTTTTCTGTGGTGATGCTTTTTTTTGGATTCTGAATGATTAACTCTACCTGTCTTGCAAAGAAATGAAATGTTCCCAAAAAAACATGTTTTGAAATTGTATGTCTTTTTTTCTTTTTTTTTTTTATGGAAATATATTTTATGTTCATCCAAAAAATAGAAACACGTCACCTGATATACAACTTTCCCCGAAATTAGATTTTGCTTAAAGTTTTAACACATCCATTAAACTCCAGACACATTCTTATAGAAGCAGCATTATGTATTAAACTTAAGACCAAATGAAAAATGAAGATATTTGAATAAATTAAAATTTTCTGAGGAGTAGCTGAATTCAACATTTTCTGAGGACTCAGTTAATTTCTGTGTCCGTGGATTGGTTTGGGCTGTCAAACATTTAATACTTCTCTTTGAAATGTATTAAAATTAAGATATCATTGAAAAGATAACTTTCATCTCTGCCTCTCAGTGAGAGAATGTATACTCCACTTTTCTTGAATGGGTCCTTAGAAAAATAATTGCCATCATTAATTGATCTGTCAACATTTTTTTAGCAGTGCCCTAGTTTTTAAGAAGCATTTTATGTTCCTTTCTATCTTTTGATCCTGCCTTTGACAGAAATGGTCCAAATATTCATAGTAAAATTCTGATTTGCATAAAATAAAAGCTTACTAGTAGTTTCAGTGCTGTCAGAGAAAGTAAAAATTAAAATAAAATTTTTTTGCATATTTAAGTGAGTGAGGAGAGGATTCATTAAGCAAGAGAAGAGTCAGATATAAAAGACACAAGAATAGCCCACTGATTTATTTTTATTTAGAAATTCATGCTTTTTCAGTGTATATGACTTGATGAGGACTAGTTATGAGTAAGCATACAAAAATAGAAAATTATAAAAAAATTGGAAGTGAAATTTAGAATCAAGATCACAACTATTTCTGATTTTTTACCTTAAGAGACTTCTTCCACCTGGAATAATATATGTTAATTACACCCAATAACTTCCTTGAAAATGCTGACTAGCATGGAGAGGGTCTTGTAAATGCGGCCTGATTTTCCAGAAGTTTCACGGATCCTCAAACTGAATCATGAAGAGTTCTGCTTTCCTGAATGGACTTTTCCGTTCAAAGGAAGAACATACATGCCTCTATTTTTTCATTTTTCAGTCTTGTTTTCCTAAAACCCAGTTTTAGTCACTTAAGTAAAGCATTTAAGAGATACAAATAACTCATGAAAGTTCTGGGTTGCCTTTCCTGGTGATTCTGTTCCCAGGTGTTTCTCTGTTGTCTTACAGAACTCATGTTAATGCCTGAATTCAGAAGATAAGAATCCAAACTTTGCCTTTTTTTATTCCCTAGTTGTTTGGGGTTTTTATGCCAATAAAATTATTTTCAATGATAAACACATATGTAACATTGGGAGTGTAAATTATAATCTTTATGTAGCTAACATTTTGAAGAGGAGTAGTAGTAGTATTTGTCCGTAAAGTATTATTTTATATACATGTTAAACTGAGTGTACTTTCAATCATATACCATACTTGAGTGGCAACTATGAAAATAGTGTATTGATCTTGTATATTGTCAAGGAAATATGATGTTCATCCCCAAGATTATTCTTTAAATTCTGGTTTTAAACCAGTTTATTATTGTTGAAAGGTAGTTCAAAGGAAGGACTCTCTCTGTTGAAAGGAGAGTCAATTTCCATTTTAATTAGAACACTAAGAGCAAACTAAGCTGCCTTTCTTTTAAGGGCAAAAATCAATGATACTGTAGTTTAAAGAGAAAGTGATATTTTTAAGCCTCCTGAAATTTTAAAAAATACATTTAAATCCTTTTGATAATATGTCCAAATGCCAATTTTTAAACTATTGCATCTTGAAATTTGAACAGGATTCATTCATTACCATTTATGATAAGGAAAATTATCTACTGAAAAAAGTTTAGAATGATCATGTACTTAGCAAAATGTATTTCATTCTGATGGAAAGAGACCTGAATCTTAATATTTCAAGGAAGTATTAAGTAATATTCATATTCCATTCCATTTTACTACAGTTCAGTTTTACTAGCTACATTAACATAATGCCTAGTACATTACATCAACTACAGCAAAATTGATAATGTGCATGTCCAACATAATTTTAAATGCTAGAATTTCTCAGTTGTTTCTCAAATGGCTCTAGACATCTGTTTGGGCAGCTGATTTGTTATTCAAATATCATCTTTCACAGATTGACATGTTTTAATGAGACATGATAATGTCAGAGAACCGAAGGTACTGATATTTGGATCTCTATACTCAGTTTTCAAAAGTTCTTTAACAAGATAATTGCCTGAATTCCAAACTAGGATTTGAAGACAGACACTTCAGTTTAGAAACATCTTCACCAAAGCTCATATTTTTGTTATTTCAGATCAAAAAAATTAAGATAATTCTGCATTTTTGTCATAGACACACCTTTCATGACTCATGGTTACTGTAGTGACTTATTGTTCTGATCAAATCCCAGGTCCTACTTGTGACGTCTTTGAAGATCCTGCACATGCAGTAACTCTGCTCACTAAACAAGATGAGGAATGGAAATACTCCTCCACTAGTCAAATACCCCTATAGTATTTGTTTCCTGTACCAGGGTATTGTGAGTACGGCCTTGCTCTTGCTCATGCAAGTGAAGAAGGGTAATTGAGTCAAGAAAGAAGAATGGTATAAACTGAATGAAACCCAGAAACCCTTTCTCTACAAAAAATAGAAGAAACTAGAGACATAAGGGAATGCCAGAAATAGTTTTAGGCCATAAAAAATAGATTCAAAATGCTCAGGTTTTTCAAGACCTTCACAGAAAAAAGAAATTTTTTTACCAGCATCTAGTTTTCTTATTCAATCACAATTTCTTGAGGTAAGTTAAGATAAAATTATTACAATTCTAAAAATCTCAAGAATTTCTGCTATTTTATTGGTTTTTATTTTCCTAACATAAACAAAGTTGTGACTGGATTTCCATTTCAGTCATTTCAGCAGTACACAACACCAGAATGTGTTTTCCAGAGCATCACTTTCCATCAGATCTCTGAATATCTTCTGTGGACAGGTTTTTACCACTCCTGTCTTTCTTTGAGAAGGAGGGAAATTCATGCCCACTGGGTCTGACAGAATGAACTCTCAGAGAACTGATAAGGCCAGTGGCTCCCCAGCAGGGGTCTTGTGGGGATAGGCAGGGACAGTCAAGGCTGGTGGTGCTCCCATGATCTAAACTCCTGTCCTTGTCATAGTGGTCATCCAAACACCTTTTAAGAAGAACATGGATTTTCAAAGAATTACAATTTTACACAGTAAAAAAAAACCTAAACAAACCTGAAGGAGCATGTTCCATGAATAAGACTGTCCTTGCTTTCTGCATTTTCTACCATACACAGTAACAGCCTGCCTTGAAAGGTGAAAAAGATTGACATCTGCAGTTCTGTTCATGGGAAAATTGTTTTAATCCGAATAAGTAATAATCAATCAGATTATTTAGATTTTTTTGGGACTGAATACACTTCTCTAAGGACCTCTAAAACTTAGTATGATGGAAAAGGTTTAGCGATTTCTGTACACAAAATATTGTGGTAGTCAGAGTTAGGATTACTTTTCTGTTTGACCTACATAGGACAAGAAAGTTACTGTCAGCTATTTCTTTACCATTTCTCTTTGAAGGAATTGAATCTCACACTGAAAGATCTATTTATGCAGATGTCTTATCTGAGCTGTAAATTCTGAACTTTGACTTTAAAGAAGAGCATAGGTTTCTTTTAAATCAGTGTTGTATTACCCTCTTAAATGCAGCATTTTACTACTTTTCTGTGTCAGACTAAATGAAGTAACTAGCACCCATCTCATCACAAGTACTTTACTGTAATGGAAGAGATTTTCCTTCTCTATATGTACATAAGAAGTTCCTGACTCTTCCCATTTCCCAGCAATCTGAGGCTGAACATGTTTAACTTAGCTGAGCCCTAAGTTATATTTATGGATAATACATCAAACTGTTGCAGGAATATTGTCATTTCCAAGGGCCCGAACATAGGTTGGCAAATTTTCATTCTGTTAACCAAAACCTTCAGATTCTTTTGCAATTTGATGCTATTTATAAAATGTTGACTAAATCAGTCCAACTAGCTAGTTGCACTGTTTGCTTGCCAAATTTACACAGCTACTTTGACAGCAGTGCTACTCGATTATTTCACTTACTCAAATCAAAGGGGTTCAGAGGGGTTAAAGTAATTTCAGATGATTGCTTAAGATGGATTCTAGAGAGTAAGACTCAAAACAATTTTTTAATGTTCGTCCCCTTTCCATTGTAGATAGTGTAATTCTGACTATGGAAAGAAAGAAGAAGTTTATTCACCATTTCAGGTAAAAGATATAGTGAATCTCAATCTCTTCTTACAGTTATAATCATATTAACACGTATCATTCACATTATCCTGGTGTAAACACATGTTCCAGTTAAGGCAGCTATCATAAATAGATTTCAATAAATTCTTTAGAATAAGTCTTTCTTAGAGTTTAGAGTTTCTTAGTTCTTTAGCTCACTGTCCAATCTAGGTAATAATTTCCTGCTGTTAACACAATGTAGTTGACCATTTCATTGCTATTCTGTAATTCCTTGGTAACTGGCAGAATATTCCATAGCACAGAACATAATTATTATGCTGTTGCATTTTGCAGTAGCAGTAGCATCAAACAGAACATTATGGTATTTATCCAATATTGACAAATTAGACTGAATGTATAATATTGCCGAGAAATGCTCTCACAGCTTCTCTTCTAGAAAGTTACTCAGCAAGCAGATTTCTTTTTCTAAAACAGATTTTTCCTTAAGTAACAAAAAAAGAAGTGAAATGCATACATAAATGTTTTGCTTGCATTCTGAATGGTTTTTATTTCATACAGAGAATTTAGACAAAGTGACTGAGACCTTTAAAAACAGAAAAAGGGTGATATTTGCAGATATATTTATCTCAGGAGAGCAGAATAGCAGCCCTGAGTTTCTCATTGGGCAGGCATCCCCGGTGAGACTTGAAAGAAGAAGGAATAGAATACCAAGGACACCACTCTCCCCAAATACAAAATGAGTTGTAACCCCTCCCTCAGATCTAAACATATTTAAGTTTCTCACAAATCAGCAGTTCACACCCTGCCTGTTTGCATTACATGATTAGAATTCTATGAATGTTTTTTGTTGTACATGGGCTGCTCCTACAACATGGATAAAGTAAACCTATATCACCCAAAGATCAGCCTTCAGATGTCCACTGAAGAGCTTTCCTCAGACTTTTCAAAAAGCCACCTCTCCTGCTTTCTCAGGTTCTTTACACTGGTTTCTGACCTTAGCTAGGCAGGTCATCATTCCATCAGCACCCTCTTCCTCTGACATGTCAGTGATGATACACAGCATAGAAAAAGCTGATCTATAAGAACTGGTAAAAATTAATTGCTTTCACCTTTCTTTTTGCTGCCACTGTGGTTCACAGTTGACTCACAAGTATTTACGTACACAGGTCTGAAAACTATTTTGTTCATATCCTGCAGGAGAGCTCATTACGCAAAGCAGCTTTTTACCTTACCTTGACTGCTCAAACCCCTTTTGAGTGTGCTGTTAGTGGCAAAATCTGCTACTTGAGATAATGAGCCCCTCAGGGAAAAACATCTGATAGTGTTTACTGTCAAAGAACTCAAATAGAGTGAGCCTATTTCTTACCTCAAAGCACAAAGGTGAAGTGATGACATGTTACTCAGGAAATGCTTCTCTACCTCAGCTGGCTGGGGCTATAATCGCTTATAAATCATGTCAATAAAGCACAAATCTAGCATTAAGATTTACATAAGGGCATGTAGATAAACTTCTATTTTAGCACAAAAAGACATAGATCTGTAACTATTACGAAGCAAGTGAGGAAACAACTTTATTGCTAACCAGAGTTCCACCCACAAATCATTCTAACACTGATTCGCTCTTTTATCAGTAATGCAGACAATTTCTTCAGTAATATTCTAATTGTTGACACATTATGTCTTTTTTTATACAAATAAGTGCTGCTTCAAATTCCCTGTGTCTCAAGCTACATGCCTACATGGACCACTGTCTCAAAATCTGAGTACAAGATTTATCAAAGTACTGGAATGCTTCAAGTCAGAAGGAATTTCTGGGAATCCCAAAGTCCAATCTCCAAAGACAAGGCAAGTCCACCTTCAAAACTAGAAACAATTCCAAATTACTGTTGCAAACTGGACCGGATGTTCATCTTTTCTCAGCCTTCATGACTCTTCTCTGGTTTACATGGTCTTTGGAAAAATAATTGCAGAGAGCAACCTCCCAATGACATTGATCAGCTTCTACATAGATGCATTTGGTTCAGTGTTCTCTAACTGATCCTTCTTTATTCTTGGTAGTTGGTATTCACCACGGGTTGTTTTGCATTTAAAGATCTCCACACATAATCTTCTTTGTCCAGGTCTGAGTGTTCACATGCTTCTGCAGAGATTTCTTTGTGTCAGATATCAAAGCTCTGTTTCAAGACAGAGAAAATGTATAAAAATTTACCTTTTCTCACCATATATGTGGTCTTGTAATAATCTTCAAAAATAATTTGTCATATATGACATATTTTGACTTATTTTGTATTTGTGCCAATAAACTATATTTTGAAAATAAGGGCAGGAAGTGCAGAATTGTAATGAGTAACATTTTCTCATTTGTAGATTAAAAATAAAATTGCTAAATGAGACAATTTGCAATGTTTTGCACAATTTGTATTGGTTCACAGAGATGCTGTCTCTAGCTTAATACTTTTCAGATTTAAGAATATGTTATTCAAATGATGTGTGTTTGAAAACTTTGATCACAAGCTAATTTTCTACTGAAATTTTTAACAGTATCATGCTGAACTCTATAGCCCCTTCTATTGGTACAGAAGAGATAGATTACAGCAACAAAAAATAGCTGGTTGAAATGTTATACAAACATGAATAAATATGCTACTGCTATTAACTTTCCAGTGTTTTGGGGTTTTTTTTCGGTACTGCCACATCATTAGTCAGAAGTAATTTAATTTATTATATGTAAAGCTACAGTATTAATTATGTGTAGGGTTATATTTAGAATCTGTAAGATGTTTCACTTCAGTTGTAATAAGTTTGTCTTAACTCTTTCCTCAACAGATGAAACTGTTTTTTTTATCTGTGAAACAAATATTTGAGCTGGAGATATTAAAAAGATATTCCCCTAGAGCAAAACCAAACTTATTATTTCCTTCTTGAAATGGATTTAAATTCTCAATGGAATGAGATGGGGCATGGTTATTTCACATTTGTTGTAAAGAACAGAAAAGTTTTATGAAAGTTTTCTTTTTATTTTTCAATTCGTCAAAGGGTAGAAAAGGACAGAGAAGCTACAAAGAAATCAGTTCTGAATACTTGCACTTTTGTCCATCACTACGTTCTTGAGATCTAAAAGGTAACTTTCTATCAAGAAAGTAGACAAAATCCTTTAGATTTTAATTGTGTACAGATTTCCTATTTCATCTTAACATGAAATTACTGTCATTTTATCTTCTGAGTTATTTCTACTGTAGCAAAAAAACATAAACTTTATAAACATCACACATCAGATGTTTTCTTAAATATGCTATGATTGAGATAGAAGGTTCCTTCTAAATTATTTTTGTATAAGATAGAGAAATAGATGCTTACCTCAGTCCATACTGAAAGTTTGCACTGTTGCTGAAAAGGTAAAGCATAGGCAATTTTCTGCACAGAAAAATATGCTATAGAAGTAATTTTGTCTCTCTGGCTCAGAAAAATTTCTAAATAAGTGACTTCTGAAACAGAATAACTAAAGTGAGACAAAAAATCCACATGGAAAATTATAACTTTGTAGTTGCATCATTTTATCCCTACAACGTGCAAACCAATTTCTCTATGCAATGAATGCTCTCATTTTTGAACCCCCTATTAAAAATCTACTTCAAAGATCAATGTGACTGCAGAGAACAGAACATTTCTTTCTTACAGCTACCCTGGGGTTTGTTACAATGTACAAAATAGTAGGCACTGCAATTTTGTCATGGGTTTGGAGAATAAAAGGACTGGAGAAGCTATATTTTAAATGTAATGTAGGTGCTTTCAAAACCCAGGTTTGCAAATACACATTTTTCAGTCAACATCTTTTCCACATAATTACACTTAATTACTGTTTGCAAGAGCAAACAGAATAGAACAGAGAGACTTATCAAACTCTGGCTCTGAAATGTACAGCTTGCCAATTACAAAGTTGAATCAAAGATTGAATCAAAGTTTTAGGCTGCAAAATTCAAATCGGGAGTGTAAAGAGGAGCTTCACTTGTGCAGAGTCACCATGTAGATTTGTGAGTTTCTATCAAAACATTTCTTCCTCTTTTTACCAAGAGCAGAGAAAGACACAATACACAGAGCAAAAAGTCATATAGAATGTATGGATATACAATGTGGATAGTCATATAAACAGCTGTTATGATCTAAAAGGTTACCCAAAACTGTGGGTGTGTAGAGGTTGCAACCATGGGTTCATAGAATTTCATAATACACAAAGACTTGGAAGCTTTTATCATCTAAATTTCTCTGCTTTGTTGAAGATTGTTACAAAGCCACAGAAATCATCACTAGAAAGTATACCTTAGAACAATAAAGCAAATATGTATAAATATATCAAGCTATTACAAATTAATATCAGCAATTAATGATTAATCAATATCATGGCAGCGAACAATAACAGCAACAACCAACCCTAGATCAACAACCAATACAATTACAGTAATCAAGTAGGTATATTACAGGTTACAATAAACTTATTAGAGAAGCAAATCACAATAAAAATACAAAGACCAGTGTTGGCATTTTATAGCAACAATTTGAGATATGCTTATGATAGGTTACTTATATGGATATATAGAATAGGGGTATCAAGTGAATTAGACAGATTTCAGGAGTGAAACCACCCTAAAGGAGGGCACAAATTAGTCCCAAAGTTCAATCCAACCATCCCAGACATGTGAGGACAAATCAAACTGACACCAAAGTGGGACCAAAGGGGACACAATGAGATAACAGAGTGTCACTTCAAAGAGGATCCATGTCAGAGTCCAGAGTCATCTGGACACTTTCAGTGAGAGTCCAAGATCAGTAGAAAATTTATGTGAAATTCAGCTGTCTTAGAAAATTAAAAATATGTGTGACATAGAAAGTTCTAAGAGAAAAAAAAACTCTAATTTGGTTAAAAAATTAGTTCTTTTTATAGCCTTGAGACATAAGAGAGTGTAGGAAAACACCACTTCAAGCAGTCAACATGTGTTGATATTTTCAATTTTTTGTCTGTAACAGTCAATTATTAAATGATTAAATCATGTTTTCAGTTCTTTCAGACTAATTTCATTTTCTCAGGTTGTTTCTACTTTTTCAGATGATAAATTACCATTAGAGTTTCTTGGGTTTGTGCTTATTCATGGTATCTCAGGATGTCGCTGGATTCTTGATACTTCATCTATACTTCAAAGTTACCAGATGCACTTTTTTAAGGATATTTCTGGTTCACATGGCTGGTTTCCAGGCATCTGGCCCCCACCTCGGCAGGCAATTTCCCTGACAATATTTTCCAGGAGCCATTTCTTCTTTTCAGTAATTTTCTCTTTTTAACCAGGCCATCTTTATGACTGGACACTCTAAAACTGTAGTGAAATATATTTGCTGTCATGTCAGTTGTTGGGAAAATATAATCGTAAACATTCTTTGCAATGCTACCTAGCCATGTTGAGATAAAAAAATTTGAATGGAAACTGATGCAGATAAGGTTTACTAAGGTGGTTGGGAGATGAAGAAGACAAATAATGCAACCAGACAAAAAGGGCACTAAGAGTGACTCTGGATGGGCAAGCACCAAAGGAGGAAGACAAGAAGTGAGAGATAACAGACGCAGAAACCCAGTACGTCCTGAAACAAACTGGCAAGAATACTTTTAATCATTAAAAAAGGAGGTTTCAGAAATGCCTTGCACTAACTGAAGTGGAAATTCAATAGAAACAGTCAAGTAGCTTTTAGGACTGTGTCTCAGAGCCTGGAAAAAGAATGGTTTGTCAAGGGTCTTCATAGAACCATGGATTTGCCCACTGAATTATAAGGAAAATCTCAGATCCACTTGTATGGAATTAATATTTATGTTATTAACTAGCTGTTTGCTGGTGACTTATCTCTGAAAATTTACACTGGTGGAAATGAAGAAGTACAGTTTTGTTGCATGTAGTTAAGTTGCATGCAGGGACAAAGTACCTCTTGCCTTCAGAAGAGTGCTGTTAACTCAGCAGAGAACATTTCACTCAGCAACCTGCAATGGGCATGGAAATGATGGTTGTGTGTTAAAGAGAAGCACCTTAGGAAAAAAAAAGAATAAATACTTGAATTGTTATTATACTGCATTTGTAATGCTTGATATTATCAGTGTTGTCCTTGTGTCCCTCTGTCTGATTTAGAAAAAGGCTGAGTGAGAATAGTTAATATTGCAGCATTTGTTGCTAAGCTGATTCAGCATCTACCAAGGTAATTACAAGCTATTTGTTATTCAAATGCCCATGATTAAATAGGAAACTTTTCACCTGAATTATTTTGTCTGCCTTAAGTACTTTCCAAAGTGTGATTTAAATTGATGTAGGTTGAAGGTAGTGATTAAGAGTTTCTTATTAGGTTTTATTTTCAGTAGAAAGAAAACTTTCTGGTAGTATAATAGTCCCAGCACAACCTTGAAGAAGAATATCTCTCTGTCTATTATGGAACAGATGCAGTACTGCACTTGTTTTCCATGTCTTGCTCCCCTGTTCCCCTACTCTCCATGATGCTTTAACTAAATTTGTAATTTCCCTTCTCTTCTTCCACATTGTATTCAGTCAACCAGCAACAGGACAAGAGGACACAGTCTTAAGCTGTGCCAGGAGAGATTTGGGTTAGACCATAGGAAAAAACTCTTCACAGAAGGGGTTATTGGAATGGTTGTCTGAGGAGGTGGTCACCATCCCTGGAGATACTTGAGGAAAGACTGGGTGTTGTGCTTAGTGGCATGGTCTAGTTGACATGGTGGTGTTTGGTCAAATTTTTAACTCAGTCTCAGAGATTTTTTCCAAAATGAAGAAAATTCTGTGATTCTGTGTGCAGGCAACATTCAGCTAATTTTTGTTCACCTGTATCATTGGGGTGATGGCAAGATCTTATTGAAAAGAGCAGAGTAAAGCATGTGGCCACAGGAGATCAAGATTCAATTTCTAATACAAGACTGATTTTTCACTAGCATAATGTTCTTAATTTAGCAGGTAAAAAAGGCCTTCTCTGTATCTTCTTCTTCTGCATTTCCTGGCTTTATGCTTCATACCACATTTTTCTTTCTGTTCTGCATTAGCTATAAGTGGTGGAGAGATGGACCTCTATCTTCTCTGCAAATCTCCAACATTTTGCATTACAGTATACTGAGTTTGAATAGCATAATCTTACTATTCTTGAAAGTAGAACATCCTGTTATTTAGAGGCACTCTTAAACCCTACCTTTCTGCTAAGACTTAGCCAGAATTCAGAGTGGGATTTGTGCCGCACAAAGCCTGAAAAAAAGAGATAAGTAGAAAAAACCCAATAACTTAGGAAACAGAGGTTGTTTACTTTTATTCCACTTAAGTAATCTATTTGTCACCTTTGTCACAATCTTTTCTGTCTCTGTAGCCTTGTCTGTGGATTTCTTTCATTAAGCCTGTCTAAGTGACAAAAGCACTGTTTCCCAGGAAGAGGAAAAAATAGGAGAGCTAATGGAAGAGACATGCAATATGAAACCGTAAAGAAGATTGAGGGTTTATCTAAATCTTACTTTTTGGGGATCCTTTACATCCTTTTTTGTCTCACTTTCCGCGCTTTGTATCGGTAGATGCTTTTGAGCAATAATTCCCAGCTTGGTCAACACCAAGTCTGCCCAGAGAGGTGCCCCTGAGGATATTCTTTTTTCCTCTGGTGATAGGAATCAGAACATTTGCAAGGAACTTGCAGTTCAGAGAATCATAGAATAGCTGAGGGGAGAAGGCCCTCCAGGAGATCACCTAATCCAGTCCCCCTGCACAAAGCACAGCCACCTACAGCACGTTGCACAAAATCTGTGTCCAGGCAGATTTTTAATATCTCCAAGGTCTGAAACTCCACAATCTCTCCTGGTAACCTATTGTGTTTCACCACCCACACAGTAGGAAAGGGATTTTTAGATGTAAATGGAAGCATTTAATTGAATATATACTCGGAATCTTTGCTTTTTCAAGACAGGTTGAAATTAAATAGAATAATAAAGAATTATATTCTTACATGAAATTAATTATTTGACATAGAAAAACTTCCATCGAGTTTATTACCTTGGTGTTTTGTTTTTATACCAATGTTATTCTGGCACAGAAAACTCAAAAAGTACAACTTGTTATGTGTTGGGAAACTTCAACTCCTCTTTTTCTCCTGAAATTTCTCATTAAAACAGACTACCAGCGTATTAGATTGTTGATACAAGAAAGCCTGTTGCTAAAAACTGAGTATTTTTCTTTCTTTTAAGGTTTTTAAAGGAAATAAAGTCCATATTGAAGGGGACAATTAAAATTAATAAAGTGGCCCTGAAGTGGACTTAATATAAACACAGCACACAGTAAACCAAAAATATTTCTGCTGACTATATAATCTTATACTCGAGCAAGAAAACATTGTCTCTCCAGAAGAAAAAACACATATGAAATTAATTAATCTGGAAAGGGCAAAAATATAACGGGGCACAAGAAGAAAATAGTATTTGTAGAACTGTTATTCTGTGACCAGGGAAAGAGCACACAGAGCATAGTGGTTACCATGGTATTTCAGTGCTAATTTAGTGCATAACACTGTTTGGTAGCACAGATGGTATACTGGTCACTGAGTGAAATGACACCAGTAAATGAAGGGCAACTACTACACATTGTGCAATTTTCTTTGTGAAGATCCGCTGTTTAAACATTTGGATGTAGATATTTCTATCATTATTAAAGGTGCCTGCGAAAACATTTCCTCTGCTAGATTTACCAGGATTAGTCTGAGAGAGAGAAATGTGAATTAGGACAGCAGTCACATTAGTCTGTTCATCACAGGACCCAAAATGTAGGTGCCATGCCCCTGAACCTTCAAGGTTTCAAGGTATCTGTTAACCATTTCCACAATTACTCAGTTTCCAATATGAAATAATTTTTTCTCTCCGTCAGTTCAAATATGTGGTTGAAGTCAAAGAATAGATTAGAATGGTTCAATTTTTTGTCTATCCTATAGGTTCAAAGAAAAGTGACAAGTCTGTAATAACACTTAGATGGATATTTATAATTACAAGACCATAAGAGGTTCGGGATCTTTTACTTCTTTATACTGCTCTTATTTTTTTTTTCTATAAATGTAAGTCTTGTTCAAGCAACACTGGTTATTCATTATACATTGATTATACATTATACATTAATCTTTTGGACAAGATTCAGGTTCATGATGAGGAGATATAACTGCAGAGAACGCCTTTATTCAGAACTTGAACTGGTGTTGCATTTTAGTGTATGGGATTTATACAAGTCAGGACAAGCAATGGAGTCATAAAAGAAGGAAGATGTAACACACCAAAAGGACCATGAAATCAGGAAACAGTACTGAAAAGGTAGAATCTTTTTTTGTCTTCTTGATTGCAGTGGATTAATTTTCTAAATTATCAGACTCTCATGTTCCACAACTGTAAAATGGCACCCGGATAGTCACAGATACCACAGAGCCAACGAGATCCAAACCAGTTGTGGACATGTGACTGCATTGGTGCATATTAAAGCACCCCAATCAAAATTTTTGATGGTTTTATATGGCAGTAGGGAGACATATGAAACCTGATCTGATGAAGATTTATTGGTGTGGACAGATGTTACTTGACATTTCAAAAAGCTTGATCGTATGAACAGATCTGCTGGCCCTTGAGTGACTTTGAACCAGCACCAGCTGCTGTGACTGCAACATATTAGATATGGCAGAGGGAGTCCCAAAATCTGCTTTACCACACTGCCAAACTGTGTCATTTGTACTGAATGTCAAATGAGCAAACATCATATATTTTTACCTCTTAGAACTAAAAAACATATTTTACACCACTTCAGCCCAATATATAGACTATATCCATTTTTGCACATCAGTTCTGAATCATTCTATGAACACTTTAGTTAACTCACAGTTTTAACTTGGCTACTTAACCACTCCTTGTCCTGAAAACATGTTTAATATGGATCCAATTACAATGCTAGTGGTGCATTTGGGACAGGGAAGGGAGACTAAACAAAACCGCCCAGAAGTAAGTGACACGAGTCTGTGCAATTTGGTGTTCTAATAATGAAAGTCTACAGGCTGTTCCATCTTTTTAAATTTGAACTGGTTTTTGATGGATCAGTATCAAAATATTGCAAAGAGGTCCATCTTGTTAACACTACACACTATGTCATATAGTTTGAGGATTTAAAAAAATCCTTAGACAACAAAACAGAACCACATGTTAAATATAAGGGGAAATACATTAACAGAACTGAATTGCCTATCCATCTGAGATCTCCACTGAAGTAAATCTTGGAAACTCTGAAATAATAGAAACCTTAAATTCAATGACAACAAGATAATGACATTTGATATTTATATACTTAACAGTATAAACAGTTCCTCAAAGTCCTAAACCCATATTTTCCATTCTTTGAGTTTACTGTTGGTGTATAATATATAAGAACTCTATTATTTTCCTAGAACACTTTTGGATTATTCTATCAGTCTTGTATTTTCCCCTAAAAAGCATTTTGATTATACACATGGACAGCTGCCATTGTAGCTTCCACTTTCCAAGTAAGGCTAATTATAATTTTGGCACTGGCTGTTCACAGTAAATAGTCTGGTAAGTAACAAAGGAGAGAAAGTGTATTTCTACATCACAGCTTCCACTTACTTAGACAATAATATATAACACAGGACTAGAAAGACGTAGAATCTGCTAACTTCTTTTGTTTGATCTTCTTGAGAACCGTCCTTGTCCAATTTTTATACTGAGTGGTTCACCTGGATATAAGAATACTGTGAAAGTTATTGGTTTGGAGGTAAATTCATTTAATAAATAAATTGGAAACCTGGCATAACTGATATCAAGGGCTTTAATTAAAATTGGCTTAAGGTTGCCTTCCCCAGCTTGATTTACCGCAATCTGCATTTTCTCTATACTGTCCTTTACTATTCCATTTCTTCAGATAAGATCCAGTTGAAGGCACAAAATATCAGTATACATTGTTCTGCCCAGCTGACTGCTTCTACATAAGGGGGGGAAACACCCCTGTAGCAAGATAAATGTGATCCTGGTAGTTTCTACCTTCCTTTTTGTAGAAAGGAATACAAGTTGCTTGTCATCAATTCTGTAGTGCTTCAAGCAGAAAATGTCCCCTGACCTACTCCAAATCCTTTGACAGATGCTTAATTCTGGACCTGAAAACCTAAGGTTCAAGGAAATTATATTTTTTGTTTCATTTCTGATTTACTATAGGCTTCTGTTTCTAATGAATGTAGTTCCCATAGCATTAAACCAGGATGAAGAGTCAATGTTTATATAACAGACCTCTTAATCACAGGACATGCTCAAATCATGAGAGAGCTCTAACTTAGCATATAATTGCCCTTGGGCTCGATCACGATGATTGAAGAATAAGTGTACATCCTTAGTATGCCGCAAAATCCACACGCTATGCACTCATGTGAAATGACTACATAAAAACCTTTAGTTCAGCAGACATCCTCTGAATATCCAGAGAGGAATAAGGATTACTCTCCAGTCAAAGTCTTATGAAGATAATGTGATGATGTTTATTCTGTGGGACTACTATAGAGTGTTCTGAGGCACTTTCAAATTTTATTTTAAGGAAGGAAGATTTACTTAGCTGAATTTGCTAAAGGAATGGTTCCTTTACCACTAAAATGAGACTAATGAATTCCCAGTAAATGAAAAACAAAATGAGAGCAGATAACAAAGATGGACAGTGTATAAGTGAATTACTGATAAGGAGCAGCAATTGTGTTGACATTCAGAGAGTGACAATGCAGTACGTACAGCAAAATCTATTTGGGTTGAATTTATTTTTTAGTCTTTCCTAGGGCTTATCTGTATAGCACAGCTTACAGCATAGTCACAGGAAATATTTGCCCATGCCTACTAGATATATATATATATTTCTCAATAGTGAATTAACCCCAAGCAATTCAGCTGCATAACCAAAAGCAAGCCATCCTAACATTTGTAATTTTTCAGGTTATTTGAAGTTATTTGAATTATGTCATTTTCTGCTGACATAATGCCAACAAACACAGGGAGATTCTGTGCTTGTTGGCATTATGCCAGCAGAAAACATTTTTGAAGGTCTGTAATCATTTTCATCTTTAAAAAAAATTCAGTGTCACCTTGAAAATAAAGAGCAACAAAGAAAGCAAACAGAGGAAGGTTTTAAGAAATGCATGTTAAATCAAGCCGTTACATCAGTAAAACTACTTTTAAACGGAAAAGGAAATCTAGTCAAAGAGTACCAACTATTACTAAAATAATTATTTTAATATTTTTATTAAAATTATTAAAGAAAATCAGTCTTGGAGGTTATGAGAGGTTGAATAAGCTGTTGTGCTTCTTCAAAGTCATTGTAGTAGCAATGAATAAAAAAGCTAATCGACCACATCTCTATTTCACACAAGATATGAGTATGTCACCTAAAACTGATGTTTGAGGTGACAGGACCACTTACTTATATAATACAGAATTCTAGAGTTGGACAAGTTGTATTAATATTAATACAATAATTCAACAGTTTTTCACACCAGTTAAATGGGACAATACATAAAAAAATATTTGTTTATCATGTTGGTAAAACCATTATTAGTATTTTTATCATCACAATTTCCATTAACATTAACTTTTGATTGTTTCTTGATCAATTTTCTTAAGAATCAAATTCGGTGATGGAGAAGACTAACAATCCACCTACAAAAATAACAAATATTATTATATATTATATAAGACCAATATCCACCACCTATAAGACCAAAATAATTTGGAATTGAAATACTAAAACCCCAAAAGATGCGCATCAAACACAGCCTGACATTTGCTATGGACACAAAGTACGATTCTCAATTTTGCTTAAGTCCTTTACACTGGTAGAATAATTAATTCTGAGTTTCATGCCTCCGATGAAATAGATTAAATGCTAATGTTATTAGTACATCTTATGTACTGTACTGAACAGATTCTAATTGGCCTTGACATGAATTACATCTTTCACAATTTATATCTTAATCAAAGATCAAATATTGCTTTGAACTGACCCAGATAGCATCAACTAAATGTTCATGATATGCAAAAGCCTTCCAGTGTCAGTGACCCAAACAGAAATGTTGTGCCAACAGCACGTCAGGCTTAACAAAGAGATATTCATGCTGATAATTTAGTAGCACTTTTCATTAGCATTAATCACTGTCAGTTTGTTTTATAATATCCCGCAAAAACTGTGTGGAATGCACCATGGAGAACATCATGTGCCCCATGTAACAGCACCTGCTTAAAACAAAAGAAATTCTGCTCATGCTAAATTCTGTTTTCATTAGCATCTATGACGAGTGACTGAATTGCTATTTCTATCTGTTGAAAATAATGCTGCAAGAACACAAAAGTAATTTTCATCAGGAAAAGGAAGTGTCTTTAAGTAGAGGATGTGAAAGTATAACTATGCTGTGGCTTGGAAAAAGACAAAAAGCCAATAATAGGAAAAGATAGTACACTAACAGGGGATGAACAGTAAGCCTTTGAATGATTAGATGCTATATTCAGGAAGAACATGCCACATGTTAAAAACTAAGAGAAAGCTGTTGTTAATGTTATCAAAGGCCATAAATCCACTTGGACAGTAGGTGTCTGGGGTTCCCTATGTAGGTCAAGGCAATTTCAGCAGTTTATTTTTCTTTTTAACAGACTCTGGTGCAATAAATGAGTATCTCATTAACTACCACAGACTAGGCAAGATCAAGTCTCACTCATGGTCACAGAGAAGTCCTTAACAAGAAACTTACAACAATATGGTGATAACTCAGCAACAGAGGCAATTTCCTGTGGTGTAGATTTTAGAATCTGAATCATTATCTTCTGCACACTTGCACTATATCTACTCTTTCATTACTAGCCTTGACTTTGGATTCTTTCAAACCCTTGCACAACATCTCTGGATGCTGAGGAGCTGTCCAGTGAGTCAGCCCCCATGCACTTCTACAAGCACCCCATAAGGCAGGGCATGGAGCATGCCTGGGTAGCCTGCGCTGCCCGCCCGGCACCAGGGCACAATGACACTGCAGCGGGGCCACAAAAGGAGCAGATTCTTCTATCTCGGACTTTCCTCCCTGAAAACTCTTGGTGCAGTTCAGTGGCTGGACTTTGACCATAATAACATTATCCTAAGGAAATTTTTTTGAGGGAAACAGTAGTCTGCGGCTCAGGAGGTGTGTCAGCCTGCATTTGTAAAGTGGTGTGCATAAGGAGAGCTCATATAATACTCTACAAAGCACACCGTTGGTATATTTTGTACCAGTCACAAAAGAATAAGTTTAAGAAAAGTCCTGGGTTTTTAGACTCCTTAATTAAAATATGAGCATGCCTTTCTGTGAAGTCAGTTCTTTTACATTCTGCAAATGACAAACCCTCCTCAGAGTGGCCAATGAAAAGGAGAAAGAACCATCCAGCCTCTATTTCAGTACTTGGTAAATTCTATGCAGCACTTCAATATTTACAATATTTCTGCCAAAGCATGAGCATCCTTGCATGGAATTGTTTTTCTCTCTTTCAATATGGTCTTTTAATAGCCTGTATCTATGAATGACAAGTTTTGCTATGGCCTATTTTTCCTGCATATACCAAAATACGGCTCCCACTTTCACAAAAATTGTTACCACCAGGTATTAATTTCACATTGATTAGAAGATGAAGAGGGACAAATTAATTTCTCTTACTTTCCCAAGTTCTTTCTTCTATTCTTATAGCTGTCTTTAATATTCTTCTTAAAATACAGTCCTTCAATTTCTGTCTGGTTTCAGTGATGCCAAATATTGCCACTTTGCACTCATTTATGGAAGTACTCTTTTCCTATGGGTTGTGTTTATTCCCTTTGTTTCATTCTCAGAACGTTGGAACTAATTGGATCTAAGCAACAATAGTGCTCATGTTACCCTATCACAGTAATCATTTTATAATATACTGTAAAAATTTATAATTGTTATAAAGATTACCAATGATTAAGAATCTTCCCCAGGGGAGTTTTCTGTGAAAGCAGCATTGGCTAAATGGCTCTTGCTGTTCCTCATGTTCTACTTAGAGTAGGTTCTGGGTATTTCAGTTAAATTCTGCTATTTCAGGTCTTTCCTGAAAAAATAATACTTTTAAAAATAATTATTAAAATGGAAATAATTCTCGGTATCACACTTTGACACTGAGAAGGTAGTCTGAATATTTGCTGAGCAGTACCATTGAGATGTGCAAGACACAGTCAGTCTTTCATCACCACTTTGCTTCTTGATCTGGGTCATTTTTACATCTATAATCAACCACCCTTTGAAAAAGCTGCAGAGTATCTGGTCTAGATACAAACATAAAACTTTATTCTCCATGGTTGTTAGCCTGATACTTCTTAATAATATGTAAATTCACACTTGAGAAGTACAAGAATGAAAATCCTTGAATATGAATGAGAAGTCAGGAAGAAAATTTCCTTCAAAGCTGGACTCCATAATGGAACTAAGCCCGCAGTCAGTGAAAAAAAGTCTATTTTGCTGTCAGGAAGATGAAAATTACCCTTCTGCTTCTTCTCCCACACTTCGAATATCTGCTCAAAATGTCAGAGACAGTAACTGATTAGTGTAAAATTTGTATTTATTTTATTATTTCTCTGTGAGCAAAATGCATCTACTAGTTGGAACCAAGAAAAGTCAGAAAGCTTTGCCTGATCTTTTGGGGATGAGATTGGCCCCCAAAGCCCCACAATAAGGCTTGGCCTGGGAACTAACCCTGTGGGACCATGTTCCCCCACTTCTGGGTGAGCAGAAATCACCAAAGAAATAAAGAGATAGTTGTTTAGTGTACCACAGAAAATGGGTTTGTAGTTTCAGTGTTTACCTCATGTATTAATATGGGGCCAATATGGAGAATTTAGCGTGTTGGTTTCTCCTTCTTCTTCTCCTCCTTCTCCTCCTTCTTCCTTTCCTCTCTGACCTCAGTTCCTATCATGTAGTGATTGGTAGAAAGAATCTAGTTTAGAAGAGACATGCTAACAATATTGATAGATATTGGATCTAGAAAAAAAATAATATACGTAGAACTTTCCTATTTGATGATAAAAACTATATCATCTCTGTACACCAAGTCTCTTTGGCCATTGTGCACCTGGATGCAGCAGAGAGTCTGTGTTCCTGAACCTTTGATAAGATATAATAAACAATCTGAAGCAGCAAAGTCTTTTTGTTGTTAATCCCTGGCATGAGAGATTGCGAAGAAGAAGCTTCCCAGGCACGGAACAGCTTTGTGGGGTCCACAGGGGCCCCACACCTACTCTTACCCTAACTATTAGCTATGCATTAACTATGTAGGATACTTGACATTTATAATTCTAGACTAGAAGCCAGACACTAGAGAGTCTGCACCAGCTCTATCCTTACCTTACCCTATGACCTCAGGAAGCCTCTTCACCTTTTCAGTTTCTCCATCTGAAAAATAGAGATAACATTTTCCTATCTAGGTAGCAGGAGTCCTTTGAACTAATTCATGTCTTATCAATGTTATGCAAAAGCAAAGCACTTTATAGGAGTCAGTCATTTCTGCAAAGAAAATTTAGCAAAATGGGTTTCAGTGTCTGGAGAGACCAGTTTCATACCATCAGGGATTGATATTTTCAAGTCGTGGTCAGTTTAACAGACTTTGAAGGAACTTTCACTAGTGGTGCACGAATAAAAGAACAGTTTATTTACAGAGATCAAGAGGATTTCAGCTAGCAGAAAATTTGCTAGGCTAAATATAACACAAAAAAAATGAAACAGCACTTAGATATGATGATAAGCACATGTAACAGTAAAAAAACTGTAAAGCCTCTTTCAAACTAAGCACCTGGAATTACAGAGTAATATTAGACCCCTCTGTAGAAATAAGACTTTCAAGGCTTTCAAGGGAGATGGACGATGCAAATGAAAATGAGTTTAAGAAAATTTAAGTTTCCCTTCCCTTCCCTTCCC